>CAIGRB010088605.1:6209-23926 GCA_903798255.1 Fraxinus quadrangulata | reverse complement strand
AAAAAAAAAAAAAAAAAAAAAAAAAAAAAAAAAAAAGATCAAATCAATAAGGAAAGAAGTTCAAGGACCGATTGCAAGTTAGTTCCAAAGTTTCTTATGTCATGCATTTGAAACGTGTAAATGGGGTTGAATGCGCAGTTTAAATGGGGTTCCAAAGTTTCTTACGAGTCGACAGGTAGTTTAACCATCAAATCAATGGTCAGGATATTTACACTTCATGAATTTGTCAAACTAGTTGTACAAAATTATTTTATAAATAGTTTAACTCTTTAAAATCACTTGAGCCCTTGTTTGATGACCTTTACTTTAATTTATTTTTCATACTTATTTTCAATCACATTAATACAATAAAATATTCTACACGTAAATTCATGACAAATGCAATTGGTAATCACAGAAGATGAGGAAGGATATAAAAGGATATAGGCTAGGCTAACTTCATTGTTCCCTTTTTGTTCAAGGTGTGGATAACGATTTTTTCCCTCCCAATGCTATATGCCCATGCAACTTTCTTGTGCTACAACTTTGGTTTGGAAACACAAAAGTATTGTACAATTTTTTGGAAAGGTACGAAATATCTCGTCAAATTTAATATGATTCCATCATTACAAAGAAAACGAAAACCAAGATTTGTTTTATTCGATATCAAATGGTAGCTACGACCAAATAGAACACCTTTTAAGAGTATCAATTTCCCTACTTATTTAACCATACATTCTCAAAAAATACTATTCAAAACATAGTTTTTCAATATTAAAGACTACCAAACAACGACTTAATTAATTAGTAGATAATCTGGAAATAATAACTAATACAATTCATTGGAAATTTATTTCTAGTAAGACCATATTACTCACCATTCTTAGCGTTCTCTCTCTCTCAGACATGGACATGCACTAGCAAAATTGTAACTATCAAAACCCTCTTTTTCTTTTGTAAAAATATCGTAGGAGTTAATTGTTTTGATTTCTGATGCACAATGATCAAGACATTTTACTGCAAACTAGAATTTTTTTGAAGTGAGAGTTTGTGATCCAGGTTCAGGATCTCATCTACCACATAGAACTAGCAAAAGGGTTTTATAGAGATAAAGCCGCTGGTCTTGCAAGAAATAGCATGCTCCGAGAACGTAACATTTTGAAGTTTATTAAAAAACGTGTCTTGAGGCCTGGATATTATATAGAAATTGATATGCATAAGAAACTTGTGATTCTCGACATTAGTGGAACTGGGAACTCGCACAGTATATGATGTAATCACCGACATTGTTTCTTCAAGCCATGAAGAAGTCACTTTTAAAGGTTATTCAACCCACTTTAGTACAGCTGAGGCTACTCGTTGGTTTCTAACTCACGAGGTAGAAACCATAAGAAAGTGCCTAGAGAAGTACAAGGTAATGGTGAATATATTTTTTTTCTACGTTTTATTCTTTAGCCTTATCTCTGACTTGTTGACTTATGTATTAAAAGCTTCATACCGTTTTGTAGTAAGACTAATTAATCAACAAGGATTTAGATTAAGGCTTGTGGGTCATTCCCTGGGAAGTTCAATAGCTTCTTTACTTGCAATGATGCTGCATAAAAAGTCATTTAATGAGCTTGGATTCAACCCTAATATAATTTCTGCAGTTGGATATGCCACCCATCCTTGTGTCTCCAAAGAACTTGCTGAAAGTTGCTCTGATTTTGTCACAACCGTGGTAATGCAGGCCAGTCTGTGATTTAACTGACTTAATTATTTATTTATTTTGTTTACAATTATGTTATATCTCATTCAAGTCATATTTTTAATACCTTATTTCTTTTGCTTAAGATTTTCTCTCTTTTTGAATGGAGGATGACATATTTTCAAGATTTATTAACTTATTTTTATTTATGTTGGATTATATAATCCCAATATTAAATGTTGCTTCTTTAATTAGACTGAGGAATGAAATTCTTCAAATTGATTGCTAAGAAACTGTGAGGCTGTGATGCCAGTCTAGCACATCGAGGCGATGATGAAATGGCCTTCAACCCAATGTTATTGCCCAATAACTCAGCTTAAGTAACCCCAGTGAAGCCCAAGCCCGATACTCAATCTACTAAGGAAAACGTGTTTGGCTAACACGACTTTAGTTGTGTTTCCATTTATGAAAGTGTTAGCTTCTCTGAACCGTTAGATCTCTTATTGCCCTTCTCGATGCATTGATTTCTTGGAATTGAAGGGTTTGATTCATTCATTCATTCTGTTTTCATTCTTCCTCTCGAGGGTTTTCTAGAGTCTTTTATATTCTCCCTTTTCATCTTCGTCTTCTGCTGTGAGGAACTCTTGAATTTGTTTATTGAGTGTATTTTCTATGTAAAATCTGGTGAAATGAAACGTTGTTCTTGTTGGTAACATCGAGCTACTCTGGTCCATAGAAGAAGCCGCACGTTTATTGTGAATCGCGAGGGTTCTTGGGTGAATCTGAGTTTTACGATGTTGATACTGAAGGGTACAATTTTCTGAGCCTTCGATATGTGAAACTTTGGTGTTCAATGGTTTGGAGATAAATTGTGTAATAGGATCTTCGATCTATAATTTTGAGTTTGAGTTTTGTATAACAGTGGTATTAGTGCCTCTCTTGGTTGGTCTTGAGGCTTCGATCGAGTTTTGAAGGCTGGAAAATCAATTTTCAGTCTTCTATCTTCGATCGCATGAAAATCGAGAAACCCTACTTTTGGTTTTTCTTTTGATTTAGGGGTTGTGAGTATGGAACTGTGGTATTGGTTGTGAGAGGTGTTTGGTGTTCGTGACTTCTTGGTTCGGTTTGAACAAGAAATCCTATAAATATGGATTTTTTTGGTTCTTGATCACCTTTGTGGTAATTTGGTGGATCACCACCCATCTACTGTAAATTTCGATTCCTCATATTGCATCGTAGTTTGTCTGTTGGTGGTTAATCTTGATCCATTCCTCTAGTTTGTATTTTCTAACATTGAAATTCCCATCCTCGTGTCTGCATATTCATTCCCACTGAGTGTTTTTTGTGTAATCATCCTTGGTATTCAAATTGTGCCTTGATCTGAGAACAAGAGTTTCACGGAATCCTGGTGAATTTGGTCATTCTTGGGGTGAATACTGCTCCTCATTTTGCTTTTGGTATATTGTTCAACCTGGTTCTGTTCTTTACTTTCTTGATTCTGAATTATGTTATTTGTTGGAATTATTTTGTCTATTTGAGAATAACTGTGATTTTTGATTACTATTTATTGTCTGTGACCTATTTTCTCTTTCCCTTTTGTGAAGATCAATTTACTGGCTTTCTTAAGTGTATCAACTGTCATAGTTTTAAAGTTTGAAATATTTTGTGTTATTTCTGAATAATAAAATATAACAAATACTTTTGAATTTGGTGTTTTTGATGGAAAATGAGATTTTTCCATTTAGCAACAAAAGATGAAATGTGTTTTAGTTCAACAAAAGATTTCTAAAGCAATAACACAAGAATTTCTTGAAACTATGACAACTCATCAGATAAATGAAGTTGATGAATTTGCTTATACCTCTATTATTGTATCGCCCCAAAATCTATTTTTTATATTATCATTTTATTTTTAAAATATAAAAAAATAGATTTGAAGTGTTAATAAAAAAATTCTTCTTTATCTAATTTAAGTGGAAATTCACTTATTCAAATCTTGTGATTTGATCGATAAATCGATAATGTTAAACCAACAATTTACATACTACGATTTCATTAAACCTTAAATTTAAAATTTAACATAAAGATGTTTTTCAAATAAAAGTTTGAATTATTATTTCTAGAAATTTTACTTAGCGATTCCATAAGCATCACTCAGTCAATATTCCACACGTTCACATGACACGTTCTAATCTGAAAAGCTATTATAAGAGTGATTATTTTGAAAATACTCTATAAAAATGAGTGTATATTCTTATTTAACATGATATAAATATAAAATGACATAACATACCGACTTTCTTAGATTTAAAGCAAATGGTCGCGATTTCCAATAGTTCAAGGAATTTCTTAAGAATTTCTATATCCCGTAGGATTTACATATTTGACCAAACGGTCAATTTCGAAGGATTTAACATAGAAATCGACCTGAATGCCTTATAGTATTTCATGCTAAAATTTATATAAACATCAAGAAAATAAGAATTTACCACTTTTGCACTATATTCTTACCTCAATTCATACCAAACAAATTTGAAAATATGATTTGTAGAATAACAGTAAAATCAATTATTCATAATAGACTGCGAGTATATAAAATCTATAGAAAATGAACTTGTATATTTTTTTCTGGAAAAAAATACACTCACAGTTGACTACACTAACGATAGGTGTGATTCCCAACTACTTCCCAAATCTAATACACATGCCCGAAGCATGTCTTCTAAGACCTGAATAGTCCTTTCAGACTATCCATCAGATTGAGGATGATAGGCAGTGCTGAAATTCAACCTTGTCCCCATAGCTCCTTACATGTTCTTCCAAATTTTGGAAGTAAACTTTGGATCTCGATTTGAGACGATAGATGCTGGAACTCCATATAGCCTAACAATTTCCTTAAACATATAATTGGGCAAATTGATCCATATTGTAGTTCATTCTTAGTGGAAGAAAATGAGCTGACTTTGTCATAATTACCTAGATGACATCGTGTCCTTTCGTTGACTTCGGAAAACCTACAACAAAATTCATGGCTATTTGTTCCATTTCCACTCCGGAATTTCCAATGGATTTAATGGCCTTGATGGCCTTTGATGTTGTACTTTAACTTGTTGACATACTATACACTTCTCAACTAAGAGACTAGTTCTTTTTTTTTCATATTCCTCCACCAAAATATATTGTGAAGTTCTCAATACATTTTAGTACCACCAAGATGTGCGGTGTACGGGGTAAAATGAGCTTATTCTAATAACTCTTTTTTTATTCTCTCATCTTTTGGTACACATAACCTTCTCTCAAACATCAAAGTATTGTCATATGCTATTGCAAAACCCTTTCTTTTATTTGTACCAACTTTTGCTTTAATTTTTCTCAGAAATGGGTCATTGTCTTGGACATCCTTGATTCGACCCCTAAAAGTAGGTTGAATCTTTAATGCCGCAATCATTGTAGTAATACGAGTTGGTGGAATAACAACTTCTAATTTCAATTTCTCGAACTCCCTTACCAATTGCACTTGAGTTGTGGGTAGAACTGCTAATTGTCCCATTGTCTTCCTACTAAGAGTATCTGCGACTACATTAGCCTTACTGGGATGATAATAGATAGTGTAGTCATAATATTTAACTAAATCTAACCATATTCTCTACCTCATATTCAAATCCTTTTGAGTGAAAAAGTATTTCAAACTCTTGTGATTAATATAAAATCACACTTTCTCCTGTAAAGACAGTGACGCCATATCTTTAGAGCATGTACTATCGCCGTCAACTCTAGATTATGAGTAGGGTAGTTTTGCTCATGTTGTTTCAATTTTCTTAAGGTGTATGTGATCACTTTTTCAAATTGCATCAGTACACATCCCAAACCCAGTTAAGATGTATCACTGTATATAACGAATCAATTTGAACCCTCTAGTATAGCTAAAACTTGAGCTGTAACCAATTTCTGTTTCAGTTCTTGAAAACTTTCCTCACACTTCTCAGTCCATTAAAATTTTACACCCTTCTTAGTTAGTTGGGTCATCGGCCCAGTTATTTTGGAGAATCCCTCAATGAATCTCCGATAATAACCAGCTAGTCCCAAGAAACTATGAACTTCACATACATTCGTCGGTCTAGACTAGTTGGTTATTGCTTCAACTTTAGTAGGTCTACTCCAATCCCTTGTACTGTAACCATATGGCCAAGAAAAACTATACGATCAAGCCAAATTTCACATTTCTAAAATTTGGCATACAATTTCTCCCTTCGTAGTGCCAACACTATTTTGAGTTGTTCTTCATTTTGATCCTTATTCTTTGAATAATATGTCATGATAAGATAATGACAAATTGATCTAAATACGAATGGAATATTCTATTCATTAAATCCATAAATACTGTAGGAGCATTTGTTACTCCAAAGGGCATTACCGTGAACTCGTAATGAACATAGAGAGTTCTAAATGCCGTTTAAAATGTCATCTGCCTTCACTTTCAACTGATGATAGCCTGACGTCAAATCAATCTTGGAAAATATTGTTGCACCCTTTAGCTGATTAAAGATGTCTTCAATCCAAGAAAGATAATATTTGTTTTTGATAGTCAACCTGTTCAATTCCTTATAATCAATGTACAACCTCATTGATCCATCTTTTTCTTTACAAACAGAACCGGTGCACCCTAAGGAAATATACTTGGTTGGATGTAACTTTTATCCAACAATTCCTGCAACTATATCTTCAATTCCCATAGTTCTTTTGGCACCATTCTGTACGAAGCTTTAGACACTGGAGTTGCTCTAGGTACGAGGTCAATTGTGACTCCAATTACCTATCAGGTGATGCACCAGGTAAGTAATCAGGGAATACATCAATGAAATATTGTACAATCGGTACATTACCAATAGTTAGCTTTGATTGTTGTGTTACATTTATACTCACTAGAAATCTTTGGCAAGATCTTTTCTTTAACATCTTTTCTGCCTTCATAGCCGACACGAGCGAGATAGAGACATAACTCGTACAACAAAAAATTTAACTTTTCCTCCACAGGCTTCTGAAAAATTACTTCTTTTTTGAAATATCAAATGGCTGCACGGTTACTTTCCAGCTAGTCCATTCCTAAAATAACATCGAAGTCTTTCATGTCTAGGAGGTATAGATCAACTATAAATTCTTTTCCATTCGTTTCTAACTTTACTACCCTAGCGATCTGATCGATGTTCAAAATTTTACCGAATGGGATAGAAATTTCTAGAACAATATCGGATTTTTCACGTGCAATACATGATTTAGTAATAAATACGGTAGAGATAAATGAATGACTAGCTCCCGAGTCTATAAGAACATATGCAGGTAATTCAAATATTGATAGAATACATGTCATTACGTTTGGATCCTTTCTTGCCTTTTCCTGGGTTAAAACAAAGACTTTAGCTTTCACTTTTTTGCCTTGCTCATAGTCTTTCTTGGGGTGGGTATACTTTGCAATTTTGGGCACAATGACCTTCTTGGCCACATTGATAGCATACATTTTTTTCAAACAAGCACTCTCCACCATGGGCCTTGTTGCATTTAGGGTATCATGGAGTAACTTTATTTGGTTTGTTTGATCCTGATCCTTATCTTGATCCTATATTGACTTTCTTAAATTATCCAAATCGTTTTCCTTTATTAGTCCATTCCACTTTCGTTTTCCATAAAATTCATTACTTTTCTCAGTCATTCGATCCATTTCTAGACGATCAGAAATTGACTGAGCCCGCTGAAGCACTTCACTATATGTAGTTGTATGGTGAGATGCCATGATTCCTTCAATTTTTGGACGCAATCCTAATTCAAACCTCCTAACCTTCTTTGGCTCGGTGTCCATAAGGTGCGTAGCATACCCAGAAAGTTGTTGAAACTTCCTTTCATACTCATCAAGTGACATATTTTCTTATTTCAGCTGTAGGATTTCTACCTCTCTCCAATCCCTCAACGATTGGGAAAAGTACTTTGTCATCACTTTTTCTTTGAACTGTACCCAAGTCATAGTACGTTATTGGGCTTCCATTCTGGTACGCGAAGCAGACTCCCACCAATGGCCTGCTGCTCCAACCAGTATAAATTCGGCACATGATACCTTCTATGCATCAGTGCATGCAATTGTTTATAGATCTGTTCCGCTCCTCTTAACCACTTCTTGGTTGCCAAAGGGTCTGCTTTGCCATCAAAATAAAGAGGTTTAAAACAACGGAACTCCTCCAAATTGAACACGTGTTGTTAGCATTTGCCAGTCCATTTCGAGGAAGTATTGGTGGTTGATGCCTACCAAGATCATGCAGCACTCTCATCTGATCCCTGAACATAACTGCTTGGTCTTGTTGTCCTTCCATTTCCTTCGAAACAACAAAAATTAAATTTTTGTCTTAGAAATATTGGACAACACAATAGCTCAATATGTTCAAAGGGAAGTGCGAATCTTATTAATAATACTCCTTGGAATCAGGATATACAATAGTTCGACTAATTTAAATTCCAATAACATAAAGGAAAAAATCACGGAACAAAGGAATAGAATCTAAGTTTATAATTCCTATGAATCCTGCAAATCTTCATTAGTGGAGCTTCTTCTTCGGAGGAGTCTTCTACCTCAGGCCCGGACTCTGTGTATCTCAACCAGTGGCTCAGGTTCATGCTCATGATCATTCTCTAACTCCAACCCAAAGTCATCCTCATGCTCCCATTCGGGATCTTCTTCTGGGTCCAATTCAAACTGAAGCTCGGGCTCGGGCTTATTTACTCTCTCTGGTTGAGGTTCTAAGCTCTCACTCCACCTATCTAGAAGGGTCTGACAATATATGCCGAATTCAATCGTATTTGGATGCTCTAGAGTCTGGAGGGTTACCTTCTAGCATCTCATCTCTAACCATAACTCCCATGTCTCCCCATTGAGGTGAAAGTGAGTGTATGAGGTTATTCACAGCCTCAATATACGTGATCTCCAATCCTGCATTCACACCTGCCATACATCTCTCATAGATGTCTTGCACGTGTTCGGCAAGCGAACGAGTTGGGTCACTCACGTAATTCTCATAGGACTGTATGATGAACCTACGATTCAACGCTGCTCTATAAGCTGTGGTCTTTCTAGCGGTCTAGCCATGTCTGTCACATAAGTGTTCAATTATGTTTTATCTTTGTTAGTAATATCAAATAATACATTATACTCTTGTAGTTTTAATATAAAGGCTAATTATCATACCTTCTTGTATATTAAAATAAAATGATAACATAAATAACATAATTCATTCTAACATCATAAGCATTTCCTGAATTATAGCTTAAATCATTCATATATCATGTTCGAAAAATAAAATGAAACATAATATTTTATTCCGTACCTTGGTTCGTTGGACGATAGTTGATTGACGAGTGTTAAATGTATGGTTTTATTTTAATATACTTATTTAAGATGTAAATAAAATCTCATTACATATAGAACAATTGATAATTTGTGCAATTTTCAAGAATTTTTCTTATTATTTCCATGAAGATGGGCTTCATGCTTGGCTTGAAGAAAGAGTCATATAACAAAAAGTTTTACTTGATATAAATTGTCAACTCAAATAAATAGTAGTAAATAGTGACACACTTTTCACTACTCACTTAAATTGTGTTTTTAACACAATCATAAACCACGGTCTAAGTTAAATTATCAAGATGTTGGGACTACAAATTTTGCACATACTTAATGAAAATTCATATTATACATGATGGTGAAAAAAAATCAGATCGACAGAAAGGTAGATCTGGACTCTAATACCAATTTGTAATGCCCAAAAATCTATTTTTTATATTATTATTTTATTTTTAATTCAAAAAATAGACTTAAAGTGTTACAAAAAAAAATCTTCTTTATTTAATTTAAGCGGAAATTCACTTATTCAAATCTTGTGATTTGATCGATAAATCGATTATGTTAACCAACAATTTACATACTACGATTCCAAACCATAAATTTAAAATTTAACATAAAATGTCAAATGTCCGAACACTAAAAAAAATACTAAGATAATGTACACAAATCTTAACATAAAGATGTTTTTCAAATAAAAGTTTGAAATTATTATTTCTAAAAATTTTACTTGGCAATCCCATAAGCATTACTCAGTCAATCTTCCAGGTGTCCACACGATCTGTTCGAATCTGAAAAGTTATTGTAAGAGTGAGTATTTTGAAAATACTCAGTAAAAATAAGTGCATATTATTTAACATTATATAAATATAAAATGACACATACCGACTTTCTTAGATTTAGAGTAAACTGGTCGCGATATCCAATAGCTTAAGGAATTTCTTAAGAATTCCTATATCCCGTAGGATTTACATATTTGACCAAACAGTCAATCCCGAAGGATTTAACATATAAATCGATCTGAAGGTCTTATAGTATCTCATGCCAAAATTTATATAAACATCAAGAAAATAAGAATTTATCACTTTTGCACTATGTATTTTTACCTCAATTGATACCAAACAAATCTGAAAATATGGCTTGTAGATTTGACTACGTACATATATGTATAATCAGATGCTACACGTAACCCCAGTAAACTAAAAGGACATTTCAGTTTTAACATTTAAATTCCAAACGCATTTGAGATAAATTGAATAATTTATGAGACTAACTGAATTAATTATGTTTAATATATTAAATTATATATCTTTTCATATTCCAATGTAACCGTACTGAATTTAATTGAAATGAAAGTTTCACTTTATTATTTTATTATTTTTTATGAATAAAATATAAGATTTAGAATACTTTCTTTCTATCAAAATAACTCGAATATAATTAGTCCAAAAATATTTATTCTTGAGCCCAATTTATGTTATTTAACACGAGCTACAAAATGAGTATAATATTTGATATATTTTCATCAACTGCTATAATACTTAAATATTCGACCAAAACTAAATTTATGATAAATTCTAAAAAGTACACGTAAGCAAATAAATCCTTTATGCAAATAAGTTGGTCGAATTTATCACTTCAACTTTTGAACTTTAGTGTAACGACAAGGCTATACGTGGATTATTTCATTTGCTAAATGACCAACATTAAATTTAAACCATTATGAAAATTATAAGAAAATTCGGGGTGTTACAATTATTCTGTATTTATCTGATCAAGTTTTGAGGAAAGTAGGAAAACAAGAGAATGCTAAGGCCTTATGAGATGAGTTAGAGAAGATCTACCTAGTTAAGTCCGTACCCAATAAGTTGTTTATGTTGGAGAACTTCTTTAGTTTTAGGATGGACACCTCTAATGATATTGAAGACAATCTTGATACCTTCAATAAGTTGGTTCAAGATATCCCCAATGCTGGTGATAAAGTCTCTGAAGAGTATAAGACTGTTGTGTTAGTAAATGCCATTCTTGATACATATAGAAAGGTTAAGACTACCATAAAATATGGTAGAGATACCCTTACATCTGAGATAGTTATAAACTCTTTGAGAAATAGAGAGCTTGAACATAGGGCTGAGAGAGAAAATGGTGGGCTTGAGAATCTGTTTGTTAGGAGGAGGACCTAGAACATGTTTAGTAGAAATCGAGAAGGCTTTAATAATCAGGGAAACCATAATAGAAAAAGTTTAATAGTAGGGACATGTCTTATTCAAAGACTAGAAAAAAGAAATGCCATGGTTGTGGGAAGACTGGACACTTTATAAAAGATTGTTATAAAAAAAAAGTGAACAGAAAGAAAAAAGGAATTGATGAATGGAATGTAGTATAACCTACTGATTCTAATATTGTTGATGTGTATGTGGTGATTGAACATTCTTCTGATTATGATTATGCCAATGTTGTTAATGAAGGAAATCAGATCCAAGAATAGATCTTGAATTCTGCTTGTATCTTCCACATGACTCCTAAAAGGAGTTGGTTTAAGTCCTTTAAGAAGATTAATGGAGGAGATGTAGTCATGGGAAACAATATTGCCTACAAAGTTTAAGGCATTGGAAATGTGACATTGGAATTTGAAAAATGAGTATATCTTTACCCTTGAAAGGGTAAGATATGTTCCTGAATTGAACAAAAACCTAGTTTCAATGGGAAATTTGGATGATTTAGGTTTACAAGGTAAGGTTGGTGATGACTTGTTGAAGGTGATGAGAGGATCACTTGTGATGTTTAAATGTGTTAAGAGAACTAAAATTTATGTAGTTAAGGCTAGTGCTATAGTTGATTACATGGCTGAGTCTTCCAATATTGAACTTGATGCGACTTTAAAGTGGCACAAGAGATTAGCTCATATAGGTGAAAAAAGCCTGCATATCCTTTATAAGAAAGGAAGTTTTGGGAAGGTCTCTATATCTAGAGTTCCCTTTTGTGAAAACTGCACTTTAGGGAAATAACACAGATTACATTTTAACATTGGAAAGCATAAATCAAACGTTATTCTTGAATATATAAATTTTAATTTATGGGGGCCTTCATCCACTATCTCTCAAGGAGGAAATATATACTTTCTTTCATTTATTGATGACTATTTGAGGAAGGTTTAGGTTTACTTGTTGAAACATATAACTGAAACCTTTGGGAAGTTTAAAACTTGGAAAGTGTTAATAGAGAATCAAACTAGAAAGAAAATTAAGGCTCTTAGGACTGACAATAGTCTTGAGTTTTACAATGATGAGTTTGATCAGTTTTGTACTGAAAACGGGATTAGAAAACATAAAACTCCTCCTTTTACCCCTCGACAGAATGGAGTGGCTGAGAGAATGAATAAAACTTTGTTAGTAAGGTGAGGTACATGTTGGTTGGTTCAAGTGTCCTTAAAACCTTACGGGGGTGAAGCTTTAATGACAACCACTTACATAGTTAATAGAACCCCTTCAAGTGCTCTAGGTAATAAGACACCCGAAAAGCAATAGGCTGGAATAGTCCCTGACTATTCCCATCAAATGTTTTGGATGTACTGTCTATTCTCATAAGAATATAGGAAAATTAGAGCCTAGGGCTCAGAAATGTGTATTCTTGGGTTATCCTGATGGAGTTAAAGGTTATAGGATTTGGAGTAGAGAGTCTAGAGTTTTTAAGATTATCACAAGTAGGGATGTTACTTTTAATGAGTTTAACATACCCTGTTTGAGAGATAATGAGCCTAATAGACTACTCGATGAGAAAGATTGAGATAAAACCAAGTTACAGGTGGACCTTGGTATGCCAACAGAATCTGTTGATTCCGAACAGGTTGATATTGAATCTGAAAATGCTGACCCTTTAGATGTTGGAGAAGAGGGTGAGTTTCAAGAAAATTTAGAAGAACAAGTGATTGATGTAAGTGATTATCAATTGACAAGAGATAGAGTTAGGAGAGATATAAGATAGCATGTTAGGTATAGAGATTGCCTATCATTTGCTTTGCTTTCTTATCATGACCTAGTCTTTAGAGAGCCAAAGTCTTATGAAGAGGCTATTTCCAACCAACAATCTAAGGACTGACAAGCTGCTATGAATGATGAAATGGACTTCTTGATTAAAAATGGAACCTGGACATTAGTTCCTGAACTAGCAGGTAAATCCCTTGTTGATTGCAAGTGGATTTTTAATATTAAGAAGAGTAATGCTGAGAAGATGCTTATAAGATTTAAGGTTAGACTAGTTGCTAAAGGCTTTACACAAATTGAAGGCATAGATTATAATGAAATCTTTTCTTCTATGATTAAGTATACTACTATTAGAGTTATGTTAACTCTTGTTGCTTATTATAATCTTGAACTTGAACAAATTGATGTAAAAATCGCATTTTTACATGGTGATCTTAATGAAGTGATTTATATGAAACAACCACCTGGTTTTATTGATAAATCTAAAACTGAACATGTTTGTTTGTTGAAAAGATCTTTGTATGGTTTGAAACAATCTCCAAGACAATGGTGTAAAATGTTTGATACTTTTGTTCTTACTGTTGATTTTGTAAGAAGTGAGTTTGATCATTATTTGTATTTTAAAAGATATGATGCAAATGCTATTGTTGCTTTTATACTTTTATATGTGGATGACATGTTTCTAATTGGACATAACTTGTATGTCATAAATGAGATTAAAAGATGTTTGAGTGCTGAATTTGAAATGAAAGACCTTGGACATGCTAAGAAAATTTTAGGTATGGAAATAACTAGGAAAAGACAAAACATGTTATTGACTTTAAAGCAAATTGCCTACATGGAAAAATTGTTGACTAGATTTGCTATGCATAATTTAAAATTTGTTTATGTACCTCTGGCCAGTCATTTTAAATTGAGTAAGGATCAGTCTCCTGTTAATGAATTTGACATTAAACAAATGGAAAATATACATCATGTTAATGCTGTAGGATCTATGATACTAGGCCTGATGTGCCTCATTGTATTAGTACCCCTAGCAAATTCATGGCTTATCCTGGTTTAGAACATCAGGTTGCTTTAAAATGGCTGTTGAGATATTTGAAAGATTCTTCAGACTTGAGACTTTGTTTTAGTGCCTGTAATGATGGTGTAGTGCTTAAATGATTAGTAGATTTTTATTTTGTTGGAAATATTGACAATAGAAAGTCTACTACAGCTTATATATTTACTTTGTGTGGAGCTTGTATCAGTTGGAAATCCCAACTGCAACATATTGTAGCTTTATCTACTATTGAGGCTGAATATGTTGCTGTAATTGAGGCAATAAAAGAAGCTTTGTGGTTTAAGGGTTGGTTGTCTGAAATTAATGAGATGTCTAATCCTGTTGAATTATATTCTGACAGTCAAAGTGTTATACATTTGTGTAAAAATCCAATTTATCATGAAATAACTAAACATATTGATGTTAAGTTGCATTTTATCATTGTTTCTAAAGATATTTTACTTCTTGAGAAAATTACTACCCAATTTAATCCTGTTGATATGGGCATAAAGGTATTGCCTTTAACCAAGTTTAAATCTTGTTTGCAAATGTTGAACATTGATACTGGGTAAACTGATTGATGCAGGTGCTAATCCTAATCTTGGTGCTATGTGGAGAGTTCATGGAAGATGCGGCCAACAAGTAGTAACTTGAAGAGAGCATTAAGCTGCCGGACAAACCACTGGCATCAAGGTGGAGATTATGAGGTTGTGATGCCAGTCCAACCCATCCAGGCGATGATGAAATGGCCTTCGGCCCAATGCTATTACCCAATAACTCAGCTTAAGTAAACCTAGTGAAGCCTAAGCCCGATACTCGGTCCAGTAAGGAAAACGTGTTTGGCTAACACGACTTTAGTTGTGTTTCCATTTATGAAAGTGTTACCTTCTCTGAACCTTTGGATCTCCTGTTTCCCATCTCGATGCACTGATATCTTGGAATTGAAGCGTTTAATTCATTCATTCCGTTTTCATCTTCCTCTTGAGGGCATTCTAGAGTCTTTTGTATTCTTTCTTGTCGTATTCGTCTTCTATCGTGAGGAACTCTTGAATATGTTTCTTAAGTGTGTTTTCTTTGTGAAATCTGGTGAAAAGAAATGCTATTCGTTGTTGGTAACGTTGAGCTCTTCTGGTCCATAGAAGAAGTTGTATGTTTATTGTGAATCATGAGGGTTTTTGGGTGAATTTGGGTTTTATACTGAATGGTGCAATATTCTGAGCCTTTGATATGTGAAACTTTCGTGTTCGGTGGTTTGGAGACAAACTGTATAATAGGATCTTCGATCTATAATTTTGAGTTTGAGTTTTGTATAATAGAAACCTACGATATTTGGAAGCTTTTTGTGACCTTTAATAATAGTATGCCAATTGAAAATTCTTATAGTGAGTTAGTATATGGATGGAAAACTTCTTACATCCAATTACTGAAGGTTTTTATGATATTTTTTCTTTTGTTCGGTAAGAGGTACAAGTGGATATTTTCCCTTTCTTTGGAAAAAAAATAAATTGTATGGTTGTTAATAATACCAATAGAAAATGTGAAGCTCATTTCCACTGTATTTGCAACTTCTAGCAATTATATCTGCTAATCTATTTAGCTTTATTAAGTTTTTCTTCCACGTATACCCAATCACTTTAAATAATATCTTCTTTATAATTCTTGCAGTAAATTTGAAATTTGCTCTATTTCATCTCGTAGTTTGTCGGGAAGAGCAACTTTTTGCATTTCCATGTATGTGTATTGTGTATATTTGGTTTGCATCATCTTAAATGAACTCGTCTTCCTTTTCTTCTCCATTATTTTCGGATCAGTACATCCCTATATTTTTACAAAATTTGCTCACCCTCTTGTTTTTGGAACTGGTGCTACAAAGTCCATTTGGCTAGAGTTTCCACTATTTATAGTACTTTAGCATTTTATTGCACCTTCTTGCCTAGGTTTAGGGCTAAACATGATCCGATTCGATTCTCGAATTTTCGGGCATTTAGTAAATGGAACCGTTTGGTCCAAATTTAATTATGGAACCGTTCAGGTTCGGTTCCATTCAGTTAGATCCTATTTGATTCCTGAATTCCGTATGATAATTATTTTTTTAGATTTACAGTAACACTACATTAATTCAACTATGACTGTCCAATTTTAACTCTTACAAAATAACGTAATCCAATCTCGTGATATCTTTTCTACCTCTTTTTATTGAGTTCTTCACAGATTTGACTGTTAAAATCAAAGGAAGAGAAATATTGCGAGTTCACCATAATAGAACGACAGAAATGACACTACGTTACAATAAGAGATTTGGATAAAATTTAGGTCAATTTGATTAAATTGGGCTTGGTTTAAAATTAGGAATAGTAAAATCGTATTTTGAGTTTGAACTAAATTAATTAGTTAGCAAATTTATTTAGAAAAAATAAAATAATTTGACTTATTTAAGATAATTTTTTTAAAATATTAGAGAGATTCAGTTCTTATTTGGTTATTTGATTCTTCATCTAAATTGAGAATCGAACCAAACCCATTCTCGATTTAGATCCCCGTTCGGGTATTTAATTTAAGAAGAATTGCCCGATTCGAATAAGTTAGATTAGGGTTCGGCTCAGTCCGATTCTGTTCGGGAGTTTTGTCCAACCCTACCTAGGTTACTATAACAACAATGATGTCAAACTAAGTGTTACTCAAATTAAATTAAGGTTGACTACATGAATCCTTCTTTGTTACTTTATTTGGTTTATTGTTGCATTTACTAAAATATCCAAATCAGCTAGATTTTTAGCAAGCACGGATAATGATAGTTTTGGTCTCTCTTTCTTTTATGACTTGTGAGGCCATATTATTCTTATGAACGCGAATGAGTTTACCTTTACCTAGGCCATATTCCAACTACCTAAGTTATCTTTCCCTTAAGTTATCCTCAATATCTTATCATTTCTTGTATAACTGATAAGTGTAATTTTTACACTTATTATGGACCTAAAATAACGAAATTTGATAGTACTTTTGACAAAATATATCATAAACTGTTGTATTTTATATTATATAGGTAAAACTCAAGGGTTGAATGAGAAATTGAAAGAAAGAAGTGAAAATGGCAAAATTTAAAGTTTGAGGACCAAATTACAAATTTAATAGTTGATTCGGACCACAAAAAGATACTTTGAAGAGTGCTAGGAGATAATTGGATGGAATTAGAACTCAAAAAGGAATGAAATATGATCAAAATCAATTTTCAATTACACAAGTTATATTCCAAATTTTTAGTCAAAAATTGAAACTGATATTTGGCATTGTAAACGTCCGAATTGAAAAAAATTTATTTCTAGAGAATTCCTTTGAGCTAACTTTCCAATGCAATTTGAATATCCTTAGTCGGATATTGGGAGAGAATGTTATGGCCAAAATACTGACTGCTGTGCAGAGACAAAAAAATTCGCGCGATAAGACAACTTTTCTTATTCGATTAGAATTCTTTTGGAAACCAATTTGGGCTTGATTTTCAACCAATGTTCGACTCCTACAAATACATAACAGCATAATACATATGGGGAGCCTCTGATGTACATATTATACTCCAATACTCATCAATATTCATCATCAAAGAGGGATTGCAAGAATTCATTCAGTGAAGATCAAACTTGATTTTTG
>CAIGRB010088604.1:11122-44435 GCA_903798255.1 Fraxinus quadrangulata | reverse complement strand
TTATTTCTTCATCCAAATGACCTCTAACACTCTCAACTCATCATTGTGAGATTCAACATGACTTGTGAGTATTTTCAGTTTAGGCCTCGAACTTTCGCTTTCTTTCATTTTGGTCATTGCATATTTCTTCCAAATTATGTCATATTATAGAATTTTCACCTAAACCAAAATATGAACGTAATGTATTTTGGCACTATTTAATCATACAATCACATAAAATAAGGAGGAAAAAATATGCATTTTACATTCTTATCAAGAGACCATAGTCATTGTAGAGTTGAGGATTTCTCGGATGTTGATTGTGCATGTTCTTCTATGGATAGGCACTCTACTATAGGGTATTGTGTTTTCGTTGGAGGTAATCTAGTCTCTTGGAAAAGTAAGAAACAAAGTGTTGTAGCTGAAACTAGTGCAAAATTTGATATCGGGCTATATCACATATAAATTGTGAACTTATGTGGCTATACCACTTACTTGGAGAGATTAACATTGATAAGTCCCATTCTATGAACTTGTGGTATGATAATCAAGCTGCTATTCACATTGTCACTAATCTGGTATTTTATGAAAGATCGAAGCACATAGAGGCATATGAAATCATTTTGTTCGTGAGAAGTTACAACAAGGATTGATTTCGACTAAGCATGTCAAAACAGGAGATCAATTAGCTGATGTGTTCACTAAAGCCTTAGCTGAAAATTGAGTAAGCTATATTTGTAACAATCTGGGCATGGTTGATATATACGCTCCAGTTTGAGGAGGGTGTTATGAGTTGTCTTTACATATACAACAGATATATATGGTAGGTGCATATGTCTAGAATTATTTTCCTAATTAGATAGGATTATTTCTTAATGAAAAATATCCTCTATATGTATATATATGTGTAACCTGTTTATGAATCAATATATATAAAATAAGTTATTCTCCCAAATCAAACAACACATGGGATCTTCCTTACCATTGTATTTGTCTATAATTAGACGGACAAACTTGTATGGAACTGGTTCTTCCTTTATTTTCCTTTTTTTTTTAATTAAAAGAGGGCGTTACTTCCTTGAATTTATTAATATTCACTCATTTGTGGTAGAAGAATACCGTGGTTACATGAAAATAATGAGAGCAATAAATGAGGAAGTATTACTTCCCTTACAATGAAAATAAATGATGAAGAATAAAGCAACAAACAAGGAAGTACTACCTTTACAAAATAACTAATGCAAATAAAGACAAAAATAAGAATTGAAAGTAAAAATAAAAATCAAACTCTGGCACTGGACAATCCATGTCTGTCAACTTGTACTAGTGTCCTAATATATTGTGGTAGGTCAAGTAGTCCATATACCTGATATTGTCGATGATCCCAACGCTCAGTAGCAAGAGCATCTACAACCTGATTTCCTTCTATGTAAATGTGAAAAACTATATCTCTGTCGAAGGACATGATATCTGTGATATGTCTGAATATGCCCTAAATAGCCCATGGTCCTCCTTCTCTAGTGATGCAGTGAATAGCTACTGTAGAATTTGACTCAACCCAAATCACTGAAAAAACCAAGTCCTTGAGCTAGGAAAATCCCATCAAGAATATCCTGGAGCTCTGCCTTTAACATCAAGCATGGTCCATACAAAGTTGAGAAAGCCTTAATACAATGTCATGCATGATCTCTGATGATGCCTCCCCCACTCGCAAAACCATTCTTGATACATCCATTAGTATTGATCTTGACAGATCCAACTGATTGAGTACGCCACCAAACTAGAATAGGGAGAGATGGGGAATGGGGTCCATAAAAATACCAAATATGGGTGCAAGTATCAAATCGCATCGTTAATGCACCACTCGAAACAATCCTCCCATATGAAGAAAAGAAATCATGCGATAGACCTCCAAATGATACGTCTGGCTATCATGCAAATCCCATTATGCATCGCATCATTCCTTGCGGTCCATAGATACCAAAAAATCAGTAGATGAATAATAATGCAAATGTGTCCACAACGAACATACTATCCAAAATACCTCTATCTCTGGAATATCTATCTGACTCCCTCTCCTGAACTCATAGGTATCTGAAAAATATTCCCAAAATACTGCCATACCTGATTGGAGATACTACTGCTAGTGAAAATATGATTGATAGTCTCAGTCTCGAAACAACACTAACTGCGACAAGCCAACTGACATCCAATCCTTCCCTGAATAATCACATCTACGGGAGTGAGGTCCTTTATTTTCCTACAAAATGGGAAGTGCTCATAATCATTGACTAACTCATATGACCTTGTCGGTCGATCTTCAGATTCTTCATATGTCGAAGTAGTGTATGAAAAATTGATCATACTCTTTATCTTCTAGCCTTCCTAGCAACTATGTTTCCTATCAAGTTTGGTAATCTCCTCCAAAAACCTATCCTTAGTAGGTCTGCTCATGCATCGCCACTTGCATCAAGATTGGATGATCTTTATATGGCTCGGCTACTTCCTTTCCCCAACCTACTAAGTGGATTAGATTAGTCATCCCATACCCCTCAAAAACCTCAAATACTACTCATCTTTCTTGTTAGACTTTCCATTTTGAAACTATGTTAACGAATCTTTCTTTGTATTGTGGGGTCGAAAATTGCTTCATACCTCCCTTGTCGACAAGGGTGCAAGCCGTTCTCGAAATTCCATGGCCTTCTCCTTGCTCTTAGATGTTGAAGGAGGTTCTTTTCATTTTTGAGCCATTCCTATCAAAATAGAGAATGCTAGTCATGTATATATTATATAGAAATCATAATAAAGTAGTATGTAACTGAACTTATAAAAAACCTTAGGAGGTCGTTAATACGAGACGCAAGGAGGACAGGTGCTAGGACATAGTGGATGAATGGGTTGTAAGTCGAAATTTGTGCTCCCCTAGTTTTCATTAAAACCATGTTAATTGATGAATGCAATTGCATGGGATTGTTTATATATACTTAATCTAGGTGTTGTGCGTAATTCATGAGAAAATTTAACTTAAAACTCCATTGTGACATTTTATCGAACACATAACGGGGTAAAAATTGTGAATGGAATCAAAATTTCTTCCTAAACATGTTTAATCTACAAAATTCTCAACATATTCAACAAACCACCATCTACCTATGACCATTATTATACATATAAATCAATCAACAAATTGAAAGAATTAAAGCAAAAGAACCATTTTTAGGATAATTTCAAATGTTGGAATTTTTACATTGATTCTTGAATTTTGATGGATGAAAGTGTTTAAATCTTGTAGAATGATGTTAGGATGCAATGTTTCTATAAAGTCCAAGTGAAATTTGGTGGAATTTTGATGAATTATGGGGAAATGTTTTGAAAAATCATGAGTAATATAAGAGGCTGTAGTGTTTTGCCAATCTCTGTGAGTGTACATGTGTAAGGGAGTGGGTTTTAAAACCAACCCTACGGTATGGCACACATGCATGTGGCTTACAATTTTAACCCCTGTTTTGATTAAACAGGGGCTTGCATAAGCGTGCTTAAGCTTTACGCGCGCTCCACTTACCAGTGAAGGGGAATTTTTTTCTTTGTTGCAAACTTGACTCTTCGGACCTTTTGGATGTCCCCAAACCTCAATTTTTGGACCAAAATAGCCCTAAATGTCAAGAAATAATGGAGAACATAAAAATTGTTTGAAATTTAACTATACTCTCGAAAAAAAACATTTTGGTCTAATTTTCTCCAAATTCTCTTTTTTTACTTCAAACTCACTTTTTTTCATTCAAAACCACTTGTGCATGGTTTTAACTCTTAATTCATGCAAAATACATACAAAACTTATATGAAAGCACAATTGATCTTAAAGACTTTGTTGATGGATGAAGATGCCTAAATCACCCTAAAACACGCTAAAACATGAAAAGGTTTAAACTAATGCAAAAGGTTGAATAAATAAAAGGAAAGAGGATTGATTTCGTACCGAAAGTGCTCTAAAGGTAAGGAAGTAATGGAGAACATAAAAATTCTAAAAATAACATTTTGGTCTAATTTTCTCCAAATTCTTGTTTTTTTTTTTTCCTTCAAAATCACCTTTTTCATTCAAAATCACCTATGTATGGTTTTACAACTCCCAAATTCATGAAAATGCCTAAATCACTCTTGAAAGCACGAATGATCCTAAAGACCTTGTTAATGGATGAAGATGCCTAAATCACTCTTGAAACACACTAAAACATTTGAAATACACTAAAACATGAAAAGCACGAATGATCCTAAAGACCTTGTTAATGGATGAAGATGCCTAAATCACTCTTAAAACACATTGAAACATGAAAAATCTTAAACTAATACATAAATGTTGAATAAATAAAAGGGAAGAGGGTTGGTGTGCCTCACAATCAGTGCTTGTTTATAGTCTGTATCTCGACTTTCTCGTTTGGGCTATTCTAAATTCTCAAGTGGCACGATTTTCTTCTCACTAGAGTAATAATCTTCCTAATAAGCTTTCAATATTTGCCCATTGATGTTGAATCTTCACTGATGATCTTGAGCACTTCAACTGTACCATAAGGATGTTAGCCACAACTATGTATAGACCCAACCATTTTGACCTTAATTTGCTTGGAAAGAGCTTAAAGCGAGAATTGAACATCAAGACCTATTGACCAACCTCGAATTCCTTATCTTTATTGTGCCTATCACGCCATCTTTTTGTCTTTTCTTTGTACAATTTATCATTTTCATATACCCCTAACTTAAACTCATCGAGCTCATTAAGTTGAAATATCATTTTCTTCTCCGTTGACTTCATATCAAAATTTAGCATATAGTAGCCCAATACGGTGTTTTAAATTGGTAAATGACATGGTGTTTTAAATTGGTAAATGACATGGTGTTTTGAATGTAGTATGGTATGCCAAAGTAGATCATCCAACTTCTTCGACCAATCTATGTATGATGCATTGACTGTGTTGCCTCTGGAATTTTCTTTAGCTCTATGTTGGAGATTTCAACTTGCCCACTTATCTACTGATGGTAAGGTGTTGCCACTTGATGCTTTACCTAGCCAATAATGCTGAAAATAGGCGATTACAAAAGTGTTTCCCATCATCGGCTATGTTCTTTCTTAAGAACTGAGGTACAAACCGTCCATCGTTTGTTGATAATGCTACAAATTCAACCTATTTCAACACATAATCTTAGCCATCAAGATACATTGTTGACCAATATAAAGAAGGGAACGGTCCCATGAAGTCAATACCATAAATATCGAATATTTTCACTTCCAAAATTTTGTTTGAAGGCATCTTGTTCTTCTTTAAGATGTTTCTTATCCATAGGCATTCGTTAATTTCTGAACTAAAATATAGGTATCTCGAAATAGAGTATGCCAATAAAAATCCGATTGTAGGATTTTTATTACCATTTTGATTAATGCAGAGTAACCTTCATATGGAAAAGAGTGAAAATGCTCTAATAAGTGTTCATGTTCTTCTTTTGGCACACGATAGAGAATGATTTGATCCAGACCCTATCTATAGAGAAACAGAGCATTCCAAACGTAATGCTTAAGATTACTTCTTCTATTGACTCAAAAAATTTGGAGGAATAACTAAACTAGCCAAGTTGTTCACAAAATATACATACCATTGCGTTGATTTGATTCGTAAGAGTGTTTGAAAATACTTCATTGATTTCATCTTTAGGGTCTTCTTCCTTTTTTCCGGTCTTCTTCCTTTTGTTCCAAGCATAAATGTTTTACTACCAAGTTTTCATAACCTCTTTTATCCTTATCTCCAAGTCAAATTCCTAAAATAAAAGTATTTATCTAATGAATCTCGACTTTACATCCTTTTTACTGAACAAGTACTTTTGGGCTGAATGATCTGTGTACATAATCACTTTTGACCCAATCAAGTATAGCCTGGGTTTGTTGAAAGCAAAAACCAATGTTAAAATCTTCTTTTATGTAGTAGCATGTTCAACTGAGTGTTAATGAGAGTTACGATATAGTGAATCACATGTAAAATCTTATCCTTGCACTAATCCAAAACTACTCCACTCGTGTAATCACTTGCATCACATTAGCTTAAATGGTAAATTGAAGTCAGGTATAACCAATTCAGGAGCTGTGACCAAGTTTTCTTTCGGAGTGTTGAAAGCAACCAAATAGTCCTCAAAAAAGTTGAAATGAGTGTCCTTTTCCAACAAAGTACAAAGCGGTTTGATTATCTTTGAGAAGTCCTTAATGAAACTTTCGTCAATAGAATCCTACATGTCTCAAGAAACCTGTGATCTCTTTTAGTGAAATAGGTGGACGTAATTTTCTTTCACTTGTATCTTAGCTCTGTCGACCTCAATAACCCTAGCTAAAATCAAATACACCAAAAGAATTCCTTTTTTAGCCATAAAGTGACATTTTTCCTAGTTAAGTACAAAGTTGATTTCTTCAGATCACTGCAACACCATCCTTAAATGATCCAAGCATTCATTGAATGTTGACCCAAATATTAAGAAATCATCCATGAATTCATCGATGATGTTCCTCACCATATTAGAAAAATTGATGTCATGCACCTCTAAAGTGTGGCTAGAGCAGTACACAACCTAAAGGCATCCTTCTATATGCAAAGGCTCCATAAGGACACGTTAATATGGTCTTCTCTAAATCCTCTAGTGCTATTGGAATCTAATTGTACCTCGAATACTCGTCCAAAATACAATAATACGAATGCCCTTTTGTATTTCCAAAATCTGATCGATGAAATGAAGAGATGATTCTTCCTAGTGGCGCTGTTGAGTTTGTGATTATCAATATTAACTCTCCAACCCGTGGTTGTGCACGTTGGAATAAGCTCATTGTTGTCATTCGGCACCACTATCATTACATCTTTCTTTGGAATTATATGCACTGCACTCACCCAATGATTGTCTTATAAGGGATATATTATCCCTACATCTAATAATTTCAGCACTTATGTCCTCAAAACCTCCTGCATATTTAAATTTAATATGTGTTAACATTTTACTGAAAGCTTAAAATCTTCTTGCATCAAAATTTTGTGCATGCAAAGAGAAAAGATGATCCATTTTATGTCTAATTGCTATTTTTGGATCTCGAAGCATCCTCGATAGCTAATCTTCTTTAATCTTGTCTAGAGTGTTTGAGATGATGATTAGAAGTGCGTATTTCTCTCCCAAAAAGGCATATTGTAAGTGTAAAGACAAATGTTGGAGTTCAAGAGTTGGAGCCTCTTGAATAGATGGAAAATGCATTTCGAGACCCTTAATTAGCTCCAACTGTGCAGGCTTCAATAATATGTGAATGGATTCTAAAATGCAGAACACATTTTTCTATCTCTTCATATTCATATGGCACATCTTTAGAATGTACCAAGCAAGCCTCAATCGGATCATGAGGATGATATAGTCTGAAGGTCTCTACTAGTAGCCAAAAAAGATAGATCAAAATGAGATGGACGTCCTTATCTTCTTCCATGTCCAGGATGATAGTCTGTAGGGAATATGAATTTTTCAACCTTTACCAAGATGTCTTCAACAATTCCCCTCGAGTACTAGACCTATCAGCTAGTTATAGTGTAACTGTAGTAGCTTCTGATTTTCCCAAACTTAGTTTCTAAAGAGAAACAAAGGCATTAAATTGACATTTGCTCCTAAATCCCACAATTCCTTTTGTATGTGTTTGTTACCAATGTTACAAAGCATAGTAAAACTTCCTTGATTTTTTTTTTTATTTTGGTGAACTTGAGTTGGAGTATCGCCCTGAACTCTTCTGTAAGCATCATCATTTCGTTATCCTCCATCTTTATCTTGTTTGATAATATGTCATTTATAAACTTAGCATAGTTGCGCATTTGGGTTAAGGCTTTTGCTAACAATATGTTAATATACAACTTTTTGAACACTTTCAAAAACTTAACAAATTGCTCATCAAACTTGTGTTTTTGAAGTCTTTGCGAGAATGGGATAGGAGGCAAGTATGCCTTGAAAGTAATGGTTACCTTAACCTATGGGATGTCACTCTATCTGCTCGATTTTCCTCTATTGGTTTATCAGACTAATCCATGTGTTCTTCGCTCATGGTAGGTGCCTTTTTAGGGTGACACCTTGCCTTTTTATTGTTATTTCTGGCAATTAAACTCCACTTCAAGTAGTGATAGCATGTACCTATTCTTTAGGATTCATCTTTGTGTTTCTTGGTAAGCTCTTCAAAGCTACGTCTGCTAATGCAGCTGCTATTTGTCCCCACCTGAGTTTGCAAAAATTTCATTAAAGCTACTAGTTCTGAAAAATAGTCTCTTTCTTAGCAATATACTGAGCCACTAATTCTTCCAATGAAGGCTTTCTTGGTTGTTGTTGATGTTGTTGTTATCAAAACCCTTGTAGTCTTGCTCGAGAATTACCTCTTTGTCATTATCCTTGATTATCAGTCCATGAGAAATCTACTTTTTCAGGTTGGATTACATGCATTGAGGCTAAAGAACAACTTTCTGTAGTATGCTATGCCCTGTAGCCTACACAAACTAGTGTCGACTAGTGTACCATGTTCGCATTCTAAGTAAGGTTGTCTAACCTCTTTGTCAATGCTTCCATTTTGGCTACTAATGATGTAGTTATGTCAACATTGAGAATTCTTGGCATTTTCCTGCCACATAGACTAATTTCTTCAATTCTATCATAAAGGATCACAAGTGTTGTCTATGGGCATGTCCATTATTTATCCTCAGACGACCATCTTACAGTATTTAGGTCGCAAGCCTAAATAGAATATGACTATCTGATCATTTTTAGGAATTGTCCAGATTGAGACACTTTCTGAATAGATATTTAAATATTTCCTCTACTTCTTGGAAGCTCTCGAGGTCTTTCTTCTTGAAAGTGTATATTTAATTTTTGATTCGATGAACTCGAGATGGAGGAAAAAAATTCATTGTAAACTTTTGCACTATGTCATTTTAAGAAACAATGCTCCCAGTAAGCACTGAACGCCATTCTTTTGCGCTATCTTTTAAAGTGTGAGGGAATAAGTGTATTCGAAAAACCTCATCTGACGTGCCTTTGTAATTGATCACCACGCAAAGCATCATGAAAGCTTGGATATGTTCGTGACAATTCTCAGTTGCTCTCCTAATGAATTTGTTGTCCTGAAGATTTGAAACATATTGATGACATCAGGTCTGAAGTAGTAGTTAGCTTGCCCAAATGTGAATAAATTATGGATGGTTGTACAGGAACATGTATGGGATTTACATAATCTATAACTAAAGTTTCTCAATTATTGGCAATTTCTCTCAGCTGAGGTGGCTGAGGTAGTTGTAATGAATTTTGAACTTGATTTTGATCTTTATTTTTTGTCATTTCTCTTGCTTCTCCTTGTTCTCTTCTTCACTGTTTGAAAAAAAAAAAAAATTTGATCTCGACATCTATTGGAAGAAGCTAAATCTCGTCAAAATCTTGCATAAACTATGAATTTCCTAAAAAGAGCAAAAACATGAAAGTTTAGTTCGTTCAAAGAATACCTAAAACAAAATAAAAATTTCAAATCTAAAATAATTGATAAACTCAAATTTCTTGACAACGGCATCAAAAATGTATTTGCGAAAATCTTGCAAGCTTACGGGATCGTTAACAAGTAATATGTGATTAGTAACGTTTATCGTCTTACAAGGAAGAAAATTAAATCAAATTGTACTAATTTCTTTTGATTCAATGTGTGTAGAAAAAAAAACGATTCGTGTTTTGTAATTATTCTAAGGAATATATAAAACGTTGGTTTTTATGTATATGAAATGAGTGTACTAGACTATGAATCCGCCTACTGTTATCTAATTCAGCTCTCAATTTGTAATCTAGTTTTATTCATACATTCTTGACAATCGATAAACCTATAATATTTTTTTTTCCAAAATAAATTAAGTGTATTCTAGTCATGATCTGATCCTATTCTTAGTTCGAATTCGAAAGAGTAGATTATATTAAATTACACAATTATCTAGATGGTTGCACTCGCGATAATGTTATTCCTAACATTTGTCACTTGAGTGTTAATTGTGCAGTATTATAATCTTATTGTGAACTTTCCAACAATATAATAAACAACCACATATTCAATTGCTGATCAGATAATCAAATAATGAAATAAGCATGCAAGGTTAATAAAGAATAACAAGAATTTAACTAAACTACTTGTATTGAATTGAAATAAATAAGAAATATGTTTCATCTTCATCCAATAGGTGGAAGAATTAGCCTAGCATATTCATAGGCAGAATATACAAGAAGAATTGAACTGACATTGCCCTAAACCAAGAATAAGGAAAGAAATAGGAAAATTCATATTCTCTTCTTGAATCTTGAAATTGAGCTTTGATTCTCCAATCTTCTTATGTTAATTGCCTTGATTCTCATACTAGACTTGTTCTTTGAGCTCTAAGGAGGTGTCATTTCTTTTTCTCTATCCCAATTTGGTTTAATAGGTGATAGAATTTAACAGTTTAATTCAAACAATGAAACAAACCCCTAAGCCGAATTTCGTACCATGCGAGCGCGTCACCTTGAAGCTTGTCGTGCTTCATGAATTGAATCTGCTCTTAGGAATTGAAATCAGAGGTCTTGCACGTGCATGTTTTAGTGTCGTGCACGAGCGCCACGTTCATCTTCAAAAAGTTACATTTTGGTCCCCGCTTTTTATCTAGTCCCTTGTTAGTCCTTTCTTGATATGGTTTTGGTCTTTCATCTTCCTATTGCTTATAGTTGACTCGAATCATTCTCCACTCATTGATATTAGGTTCAAATCAACTAGTGAAAGTTTATGATTTAGTCCTTGAACTTTTGAAATCCTTCATCTTAGCCCATTTTTCGCTCCATTTTCCCAATTTCATCATTTTTCATCGAGTTGTATCTAGCAAATGAATATATACATAATTAAGCCATAATTCATAGAAATTCATAATAATTTGTATCATTTAATGGTCCTGATAAGTGTACAAATACACTTATCAAAATGTTAAGCAGCCTAACATTTCAACATTTGTGAGAAAATTGTTATATTTTTTCTTGAAGAGTTTTGTCTAATATCAAGGCTTCATTATGTTGGTAATGGCGACTTCATAAAGTACTGACTGGAAAAATATTTATATTTAGAATTATTTTCTTGAGTACGAAAACATTTTCACAAAATATATTAAAGAAGTGATTAAAAGATTGCCACCTGATACTGTACATAAGGATATTGTAAATATCGGTATCATTTATCTTTTTTTGTCATTCCTACATACTATATCCTGTATGGATAATTTATTTTTGATCTTGTGGAGTCGGGTGATATGGAATCTTTTCCATGAGGGAATGAGCTTTATAGTTTGACATTAACTTCTGTCGAGAGTGCAATGAGCAAGTATCTAGAACTTTGACCCTGAAATTTTTTTTTAGAGTATATGGTATATGAATTTTTACTTGCTTTTCAAATTTGATTTATGAGACTATTAATACAATATCTCAAAAGTTGTGTAATGTATAAATCATTGCATCCTCAAGTGTTGACATGGAGTTTTAATGTGCATGTGACATTGGTGAAATTGAGCAAGCATATTTTTAACTTGCTTAAAGTAGGTTTTATTACTTATTTATGATATTTTATCTCTACCATTTTTTTTCATTATTTGTTATTTGTTGTTTTTTTTTCCTGATCATATGTTTTGCATTTGGAAGTTAATGTTGTTGTGCTTATTAACGAAAAGAAGGAAGATTGTGCTGTTGATATTTTGTTAAATGTAAGACTCAAGATTTTGTGGGTGGATGATGATGATTTTGAGCATACTAGATGCAGCTAAAACATTATCTGTTTATAGTGATTGTTTGATTTCCTGCAATAATAAAGTGAAGAGTTAAGTATTGTTTCCATGAGGATTATGTACTTAATCTAGTGTCAATAAATTTTAATTATAATCAAATAGCCAAATTTGTTTGAATGACTTATACTAATTAACTAATTAAACTAATTATTCTAAGTAAATTACGAAGCTGATGTGAATTAAGATGCGAAGGTTACCAAGGCCTCCGTTTCGATGTCAAATTCAATAATATGACAATATGTGCACATTCTTGTTTATCCATGTTCCTAAGTTAACTAAAAGCTTTACTCGATGTCAATTAAATATATTATTTCATGTGACATTTATATATCTCTATGAAATATGTGAACATGAAAGTGTATTAAAAATGATAGAATATCTATAGGAATGATGCCAAGCATAACGGTATAATTTTAATTTCTATCGGACTTTACAATGGTCGTTATAACATGCTATGTATTATATTGCTTCTCTCGAAATCAATAAAATTCACAATCAATTCCATTAGTGATCAAGTAATTGAAAAGTCATTAAATTCTTTAATAATCATCTAAAAATAAACACATATTGAGCATCAAACTATCGAATTTATATTAAAATATCATAATAAAGGTTCATCCATGTCTTAGTAATTGAAACTCAAGCCTATCATTACAAAATTTCAAAAAATCATAATTAATTGGAATAAAAAATTCCCAAATTTTAGGTTGATGGAGGAGAAAATGATGAATCTTGATCTCTTGAATTTCTTCAATTATTTCTTGATTGAATCCCCAATTGCCCTCTTCTTGTTTTCACAAAAATTCAAGGTTTGATCTCCAATTTCTTTAAAACTTGTAAATGCCCTTTAATTATCATAAGAATAATGGATTGGCATATCTTTGATGATGTTAAGTGATGAATTTAAGAGTTCGAGAGGTTCTCCCAATGTATTATGTTGTTTGGCATTTATAGGGTTGAAAATGAGATGAAATCGCTTTTAAAACTAAATTTGAGAAGAATTCTAACAAAATAGGTTTTTTTCACTTCAGATCCTCAAAGAATAACAATGCGCACGCAGGTACATAACGCATGCTAGCTACTAATTTGCTCCATGTTGATTTAAGAGAGAAGCCACGTGCGGTTTGGTCCTTGAGTTTTGATTTTTGTCTTTTACAGTTTGATCCTTGACTTTTAATCCTTGTCTGTTTTACTTCTTTTTCTCTTTCAATTTTGATCCTTATACTTCTAATTACATCCAATTGAACCTGTAAAATCTTCAATATTCATTTTGTGGTCTTAATCAATTATTAAAAAGTTGTAATTTGGTCTCCAAACTTTGGGTTTTGCCCTTTTTCTCTTCTTTATTTCAATTTAGCTTCCAATCATCGAGTTTCACTTAATAAACGAAATATACAAGAAATTAGGCCATAATTTATCAAAAGAACAATGAAACATCTATATTTTAAGGTCCAAAAAGTGTATAAATTACAATTATCGAACATCCTCAAACTAAAAAATTTGTTTGTTCTCGAAGAAAATCATACCCTAACTTAATATACAAATATACACAAAGTTTTGGCTTCATAGCCGGCCGTTTTGTCTCGGGATTTGAATAATTATATTAAATCTATAAACAATTTTAAGGCCACAATACCGAAATCAATATCAACCTCTTCAATGTAAAATTGTTGTTGTTGTTGTGTGTGTGTATGAAGAATTAAGTGTAACATTATAAATTTACAAGTTGTTTCAATTCCTAATGGTCAAATTTGTCCTTTTGTCACTCATAAGATTCACACTTCCTAAACTTGTTATTTTACTCTTCTCCCAAGGTATACTCTATGGTTGAATTTTTATACTAATCTTTATCCTCTCTAGTTTAGATGGATCCCACCAATTATAAGTCGATATTTCAACAAATAAAGATTTTCCAAATTTTTTGATTGATTCAACCAATAAGACTCAACTAGACTAATAATTAATTTCCAAAAGTATAATTCTCTCAAGTAAATGTCTGGGGCTTAATCAAGGCATGTTGTCACTTCTGTATCATGCACCTGCTTTTTCAGATTTACTGTATGTATTCTATTTGATGCACTAATTTGATCTCCTTTTTGAGTTTCTTTTTCTAAGATTTTTAATAATTGTCCTCATTGAGATCTTTTAGGGTAAATTCACAACAAAACAACATTTTCTCTTTTATATAACGATTAGTGTATTGTCCCTCTTTAAATATTCATTCAAAAAAATTAACCTCTAACTTAATATTTTCTTTAGACAATCCATAAACAAATTTGCACACATAGAATCCCCATTCATGCCAATATCTTCCTACAAGAGTTCAATCACCCCAAATTATGCTAAATTTGGTTTAACGATTTATAGTAAGAGTTTTCAATAGATTTAGCAACTAAATTCCACTATTTCATCCTATTAAGTATATGAATCAACTCATTACTTCATAATACCAAACTTAATTCACGTGTGCAAATAGTATCAAGTTTTACATGGATAAGTATCCATTCATCTAAGCACATAACCTATTCATATTTCATAAATCAACACATAATTTCAAATATATTCATCATTGTTAGCCATGCTACCTAACTAACACAAGCAAAAATCTAAAAAAATAAAAAGAAAAAAATTTGGAATTTTTTTATAGAATAAAGAAATAAGCACATAAACACACAACAATAATAGAACTAAAAACTCAAATATTGTCTTTAGTGTCTTAAAGTATAATAAATCAATCAAAGGGGTGGAAAAGAAAGAAAGAAAGTACCAACTTTTTGTTTGTTATTGAAGGTAAGCTTGTTGGATCAGTTTATTTCATTCTTTATCTTGTTAGGCTTCCTCCCATTTGATATTCCTGTACATTAGAAATATGAAAGAAAATAAATATAAGAGTCAAGAGATAAAGTAACATGTTTCATTTATTATATTTTACTCAAATAAATTCTTTTCTTTCTAGGCTTAAACTATATATGATGACCCTTCATTTAAACAAAAGTATGTCTAAAACTAATGCAACCTAGTGAATTCCATGCAACGCAAATATATGAAGCATAATAAATAAAAGAATAAGAAGTTGGGTTGCCTTCCAATAAGAGTTTAATTTAAAGTCTTTAGCTCGACTTTGTAGCATGGTTACTCATGGTGGTTCAAATAGGAATTTTGGCCTTCCATTCCTTGCAATTTTCGACCCTGCATCGTCATTTTGCTCTCCAAATTTTTGATTTCTACATTTTCATCTCTATCAAAAATTCCACCAACTTTAGATTTTTTCATCTGAGAGCTTCATGGATCATCTTCATCAAAGCATTTTTATTCATCAAGGTATGATGATTGAATGGACAGGCATTAGACTTGAAACTTCTCTTGCTTATTATCCATTCTCAAAGTCAACTCGCATACTTCAAAGTCCATAATGGTCCAGCTTGTGGATCGAAAAGATTGACCTAAGATTAGTAGTGCTACATTCTATGGTTCTTCTATGTCTAAATCAACGAAGTCTATTGGGAATATGAACTTGCCCACACTAATGAGCACTTTTTAAGCACTCCTCGAGGGTATTTAATTGGTATGTCGGCTAGTTAAAGAGAGATTGTTGTGCCATAAGCTCTTCTAAAACTAATTTACTATGTACAGAAAATGCATTAAATCCATACTTGCTTCGAAATCACATAAACAACTGAAATTAGAATTATTTCCTATTGAGCAAGGTATTTTGAGATTTCCTAAATCTTTTAGTTTAGGAGTAATTTGTTTTGCAAGATTTATATACACTCCTCATTTAATTCGATGGTCTCAAATTCGGTGAGCTTTCTTTACTTTGATAAGATCTCCTTTAAGAACTTTGCATAACTCGATATTTGAGATATAGCTTCAAGTAACAAGATGTTGATATGAAGGTTTCTAAATATGTCCATGAACTTTGCAAATTATTTTTGGAGCTTCTTTTTGTAGTCTCTAAGGAAAGGGTACGGAGGCACATAAGTCTTGACAAGATCTATTGCCTTAACCTGTGGATTATCTAACTTTTGATCTAAAATTATTTTTACTGTTTGTTCATATCAATCCACCTGTTTCTCATCAGTGGAAGGTACCCTTTTGTTCATTACCACGTCTCTCTTAATCGTTATTTCTGGAAGTTGGACCCCATCTCGCGTAGTAATTGCCTTAATTTGCTCATTATCCACAACTCTTACTCCATTACCTACTATTTCGAATTGGTCTCTATATCACTTGGTAGGGTCCAAAACTGTCTTTTTTAAAGTACCTTTGCTATTTGCCCTATTTGATTTTTCAAATTTTGTGTAGAAATCGCTTGAATTTGGAAGTTCTTCTCAGTCTTTTGCATGTATCAAGTAGGCACCTCGACCATCTAGGTGATTGCTTCTTCCCATGTAGGTTTCTTTCTGGCAACTAAAAATCACTGGTGCATTTTGATATGGTGCACCTTAAGAGGACTGATTATTGCTCTTGGAGAAATTTGGGTGATTTCTCCAATTAGGATTGTATGTATTGGAGTGAGGATTATTCTACTTCTTTTCTGCATGTAATTCACATCCTCGATTGATTAAGCAAAAGGACTCTCCACATTATAGTTCATCCTTGATTGCGTGTTAGCCCAACTACTTGAACTACGTTTACTATCTAATTGGTTGCCAAACCATCAACCTTTTTAGCTAGTACTGTTGTACTGAAATTGTTGTTGGTGTGTCAACCTCGTATACCCCAGTAACTTTCTTTTCACATGATCTTTTTGCTAGGCACAAGCACTAGTGTATGCTAAATCCTCCATGATTTGATACACATGATCCGCTATCCTTTTTGTAATTGACATCAGAGGCAAAGTCAATGTTAGCCTTGCTTGTCGGGTTTAACCCAATGCAAAAGTATTGGATCGGGAGCCATTTTTTGTAAACCATATTGTGGACATTGTTGTAGTAGCCCCTTGTATTTTCCCACTCCTCGTGGTAACACTCTAAATCAAGTCGAAAGAATGTAATGATTTCATTCCTCAACTTGCAATCCTCTTTGGTTGGAAGCATTTGTTCAAGAATTTATGTCTCGGGCTGTTCCGAGTAGTAATGTTGTGAGGTGAAAATGTGTCTAACCATTCCTTAGCCGAATCTCTCAAGGTGAAAGGAAAGAGTCACGGCCAAATTGCATCACTGAAAACTCTCGAATATTCAATTGATGCATAAATATACAAAAATATCAAGATGTGAGCATTTGCATTTTCAATGACTTTTCTGAAAAATTACTATGTATGCTGGAATATATTTGATCAAGTCCATCCTCAAATGAAAATTAGCTTGACTGAATGCTAGATAAACTATGTTGGATCGACTTTCTACCACGGGTGAAACCATGTATTCCACCATCAGTCTTTCATTATCACTACTAGCTACAACAGGATGCACTGTATTTTCATTCACTTCACAACCTCTTGATATTGTCTATCTTTTGACATTGGTTTTACCTACTATTTTTGTTGTGCTTCTATCTATTTTTTTCATCTTGACTTGAATGTTCATTTGATTTCCAAATCAAAATTAGCAAGATCACTGTATCTCGAATGTTGCATGCAAGATTCTGAAAATAAAGAGAGAAAACGTTGTAATATTTTTCTTATATGAAATTAAAAACTAATAAAACAATAAAAATTCAAATTAAATTTGAAATAAATTAAAACTAAATAAATACAATAGTCCCCCGCAATGATGTCAAAAACTTGATAATTTGATTTCCCACAAATGTACGGTATCGTGAACAAGTAATAAATTGAAGAGTAAAGTATCATTCTCATGAAGACTATGTATTTAATCTAGTGTTAATCAATTTTAACTCTAATCAAACAGCCAAATTTGTTTGAATGATTGATACAAATCAACTAATTAAACTAATAATACTAATGAGTAAATTTGAAGCTTTTGTAAATTAAGATATAAAGGCCTTAGAAACCTCAAATTCCTCTTATTAACCCGTTTCAATGAAATTCAATAATATTACAATATGTGCACATTCTTTTTTATCAATGTTCTTAAGTTAATTAAAAGTATCTCTCAATGTCAATTAAATATATCCTTTTACATGACCTTACTATATCTTTATAAATACAAAAACATACATTAAAAAAAACTAGAATATAATATATATATATATATATCATACAAAACACAGTGGTATATTTCTATCCCCTATTAGACTTTACAATAGTTGTTATAACATGCTATCTATCATGTTATTTCTCTCGAAATCAATAAAATTCACAATAAATCTAATTAGTGATCAAGTAATTGAAAATAATTAAACTGTATAACAATCATTCAAGAACATACACATATTAAGCGTCAAATTATCGAATTTATATTAGAATATCATAATAAGGGTTTAGCCAGGTCTTAGTAATTAAAACCCTAGCTTATCATTACAAAATTACGATAAATTGCTTCTTGATTGAATCCCCAATTGTCCTTTTATTGTTTCCCCCAAAAATTCAAGGTTTGATCTCCAGTTTCTTGAAAGCTTCTAATTGCCCTTTAATCCTCACAAGATCAATGAATTAGACTCTTTTTGATGATGTTAATTGATGAATTTAGAAGCATGAGAGGTCCCTCCCAATTTTGTATTTTACTGTTTAGTATTCGTAATAGTCTAAAATTGGATGAAAATCGCGTTCCAAATTGAATTAGAGAAAAATTCTAAACAAAACAAGTTTTTTTGTACTTTAGGTCCTCGAAGAATAACGACACGCACATGCAAGCACATGAGTCGCGCGTGCGCCAACTACTAAATTTGCTCCATGTTGATTTGAAGAGGAGCCACGCGCGTGTCGGCTTGTGGTGTGCACGTGCCGGGATAGTTTTTAATGGTTTTGGAGTTTGGTCCTTGGCTTTTGGTTCTTGTCTCTTTTACTTCTTTTTCTCCTACATTTTTGATCATTTTACTTCTAATTACATCCAATTGAACCCGTAAAATTTTCAATCTTCATTTTGTGGTCCGAATCAATTTAGAAAGTTATAATTTAGTCCCCGAACTTGTAGATTTCGCCATTTTTTTTTACCAATTTTTGCTTCTTTCTTTCAACTTATTTTCCAATCATTGAGTTTCAACTAATAAACAAAATATATAATAAATTAGGCCAAATTTTATCAAAAGAACAAAGATACGTCTATATTGTAAGGCCCAAATAAGTGTATAAATTACACTTATTAGGTAGCAACATATCTTTAAATATGGATAAAGGCAAGAAAAATGAAGTTTGTCAACATTTAACCTTTTTATTCTTTCTATATCCTTTTTGTTTATTTTTTTTTATGAATTGTTGTTCTTTTTTCAGAGAGCCACTACAACAAAGTTCACCTTTTACGACGTGCATTGTATGCCATAAATAACTCTTTACGGCATACAGCAGCACGCCTTATAAAGCGATGCCGTAAAAAGTGTTTTTATGATGTGCAAAGTACACCGTATATAGAACGCCGTCATTACTTTTACGGCATTTTGATACACGCCATAAAAGGTATCTCACTTTTTAAAGCATGCGGTGAATGCATGATATGCAGATGGCATGTTATAATTTTGGTGCAAGGTCAGAGTTGAAGTTATATGCCTTTTTGAGTTTTAAAATTAATTTATGTGAACCCTGGTGAGTGTTTGTCACTTTTAATAGATGAACTTGACTACCTTATATTATTTCACTTTACTTTTTCGAGTTTTTCACATTTTGAATTTTTGTCACTTTTTGAATTTTCAAAAATACGATTTTTAATGCTTGTCATATCCAAGATATGTCCATCATTTTTTATTCGTTATTTTGTGAAGGATTTTGATACAAGTCAAAATTTTGTAGGATGGTTGGTGATGTTTCGAAGTCAAGGATACGTGTAATCATTTGTATAATTCATGTGAATGTTTATGATTGTTTGTTTCATTTTATGAGATTTATTTCCCTTCTTCTGTCTTGGTTCCTTGTTGCAAGGCCGATTTACCTAATTTTTTCTAGGATGGCATGAAGAATTGTAACTTGTGCTAAAAAATTTGTTAAAGAGGCCAGCTGAAACTACGCTTGAAAAGTAACTATTTTATTCCAAATATATATTTTTTTAATTTGAGAATTAATATTTTCGTGTTTGTTATATATAATCTAAGTTTTAAATTTTGGGTTTTGATTCAAGCTATTTATCTATCAACAATTGATCAAGGTCAAATGCATTTGAATAAAGATATTGAACTAAATGAAGATGACTGGAGAAATGTAATATGCATATTATATTCACAAAAACATACCGGTAATATGCGTGAAATCGAAACATAATTCGACTTACCAAAATAGTTGAGACGAAGACTTAATGATTTATCGAATCCAAATACATGAATATGGACTCGTCACTTTTCATTTTTGAATGAAAGCATGTCGTTGAACCTTGCAATATAAACATAAAAACAAGGTTAACAATATTTTGAAATCAAATATAAATGAAATTAGAAATTAGAAAGATAAGGAAATAAGAGATGCAAGTGATGCGATTGGTTGAGGCAAGTGTTGAACACTTTGTCCTTAAAATAGATTTGTTTCGCATCGGTGCTAACGATTTTTCGACAACCATCTCCCAAGATACAACGACCACGTCGAGCCTTAGAAACCTTCCAAATGGCTTAGACCAACAAACTCGAACATAATTCTCTCTTTACCGAATTTATGGTTTTATGCAAAGAAATCACTTTTCATGAAGTGTTTTATGCAACATAACATATAAAAAATGATATGAAATGATAAATACACGTGCAAGGGGTCCTATATATAGAGAATGAGGGGTTGTAAGTGAAATTCCGGGCTCTAAGCTCAGCAACTCTTGTCAAAGGTCGCACTATTCACTGTCGCTAGTCTGTTGCTATCGCCTCGCTCGAGCAATAAAAACAGTGACTTTTTCGTTAGCTTGTCCTTGACATGTCGTTCGAGTGAGCTAGCCTATCGCTCGAGCGATAGTCCAGCCATAAGCTAGCAACAGTCTTAGTCAATTTTCCAGAAAGTTCCTCTATTTTCTTCCAACTTTGAACCGTAATTTCTCATTCATCCGGAATTAGTTTTGAAATTTCAAATACACCACGACGATCTACTCGACGAGTAAAATAAGTTGGTTTATTTACATTTGTAATTTAACCAACGGATCAAGTTCGAATATTTGGCCGAAGTTGACATAGAAGTCACTTTTCCAAATTTTTGGTTTTGACACTTAACCAAAATTTCAATCTTTTAAACCAATTTCCAACACCTTTTGCCCTGCTCACCACTCTGATTCTTTTCTAGAGTAATATACCTTCCATCAATAGTTCTTCAAAGATTGAATAAATCTGTCAATTCCTCCCCATCTAGCTCTCTTGATTATGTCGAATTTGTATATTTGAGCAGCTAACTTTCTCTCTAGCTTCCTCTTTTGGTTTAAGATGAATATACCTATTTATAGGGAAAGATTTAGGTCAAATTCGTGCCTTCAAATATTTTCACAAAGTGTTTAATTGAAAAAAGGGAATGATACAAATTAATCGAGACGAAATGAGTGATCATACAATTAAAGGATTGTCATCACACATTGTAAAGACTTCAGGGACTGTTGCAGCAATAACGGTATTTCGATCGCAACTCTTGGGGAATTTGCGATTGTAGCCAATACTTTTCATACTATAGTGTTCTGGTCTTCAGATTCATCTTTTATTCAATCTGCATCCTTTGTTCGTTGAATCTTTGTCCTTCGACTTTAATTAATTATAAGTTGGTCAACAACATTCCTCAATCATTCAAAATCGTTTTGATGCAAGTTCTAAAGAGTATGCAATTAAGTTTCTAAACTTTCCAAACCTCGGATTTAGCTCTCAAAACTTCTGAATAGCTTCAAATTGCGTCAATGAGTTTTCTAATTAATCAATTGCAACCCGATTGATTATTAGTTGTTTCAAATCAACTCCGATTTAGCTCTAATTTTACCTTTTTCATGTCATTGCATCCAAATTTATCAAAGTCAGGGATATACCTACAAGTCACATACTTATACCTAAATTAGTTAGATATACTCTCAATTAATCATAAATAAATAATTAAAGAAACAATAAATAAATGCATAATTTACAATTATTATACCCCAAACTTAAACTCTTGTTCGCTTCGAGCAAGAGTGTATACTAACATGCAAGCATACAAACATAATATCTATACATTGGATTACTTTGTCGAACTCATATTAAGCAATAAAACTATTGAAGATTCACAAAGAACTCACGAGCAATGCAAATTAAACCAATTTTATGCTTGATCAATATGTGTGTGCATAGTCAATCAAATAATCATGAACATTTAAATTGGTTATTTCCTAAACATCATTAGTTAAATATTCTTTCATCTCTAGTGACATATACATATCCAATTATTTTTCATTCGCATTTTCTCTCAAGTTCATTCTAAGCTTGATTACACAATACTCATTCATTTTCCCTCAAGTTTGATTTCAACCTCCAAGTTTCACCTGGAATAATAAACCTCACTAGAATCTAAATCCACAATTACATATCCAAGGCTTAGCCAAGTAGAAATAGTGCTTATAATTGTTGTCACTGCCTCAACACACTTTGATGTGTTTTTTATGTTCTTTTCATTTGTCCTTCTTATGTTTTGGCGTCGTTTATTTTGTTATCAAATGTAGTTTTAACTCTACATTATATGCAACCTTCTTCCTCAATATATCATCTCGTAATTGATAATAATTAGATTCCGATTACTCAATACTAGCTCCATAATACAATAAAGGTAACTTTTTCCATGTGCCATGACTAGTGCAATGCTTTTATTTTTTGGGATCAATACTCCTAGTGTATGAGTACTACCTAGGTTTCACCTGTTTGCAAAAACATCAAATCAATATTTACAACATTCTCGAAATCAATATTTATCTAAATAGATTAAAACATCAAATCAACCACCTCCAAACTTATTCCTTTCAATAGGTCAAGTGGTAATATTTTTGTAATATGATCATTACCTACTCACAATTTATTCAACGGCGAGAATTTTGAAGACTAATCAATGAGCTAGTAAGGCTACATATAAGCAATATTTTTTTCTTGACTTTTTTCAAGTAGCTGGCAAGGTCATCTAATTTTTTTTTAATTTCTATTAATAGTCACACAAACAAACAAATATATAAATAACATAAACTTAAAAATACATATTGTCCTCAATGTGTGCAAAATATAGGCTTAAAAGATTAGCAACTCGTCGTGTACATGAAGATATTTATCTCTAGCATTTGATCTGTGTATCTTCTTCCTTTCCTTCTAATTTTGCAAAATATACTCATGATGGCTGACAAGAAAAAGGAAGATAAATCACTAATAAAATCACATGGGAGTGAGACTAATCCTATATGCATTGAGAATGTAAAAATGGAAGGAAAGTTGGCATGATTGTGATGCTAGGCTGGCACCCTATACTAACCTACTAGAAAATAATAATTAAATGTATATTAATACTAATGCAATCTTAACTTACTATTTCATGTAATTAAATAAAGTTTAACAAATAAAAGAATAAGGAAATTGGATTCCCTCTCAATAACAGCTTATTTAAATGTCCTAGCACGACTCTTACAAACGATATGTTATGATTTTGAAGAAAATTTTTGATGTCTTGCTTAGTTTGTTTTGATTGTCTTTGCTCCACTTTTAATTGATTGTTCAAACATCTTCCTTGCCTCTTTCAATGTAACAAGAGTTGTCTATTCCATCTTCATTAATTCCTACTTCTTCTTTTGGTTCATTTGTGATTAATTTATAATGCTTCTTCGATTGGTTCCTCTGTGATTAATTTTTAATGTTCTTCTTGCTTCTTCATAGATGGTATCTCCGCAAGTTGAATGGCTAGTCCACAATCAAATCTTCGGGCAGTGGAAAGTCATTCTCATCAACTTTTGCAAATACATCATGTTCCCACTTTTTAAAATTTGTCCCAATAGAGGGCATCTCCCAGAAGCATGTTTCCCTTATCCAACTTAACAATTTCATTATAACATTTTACAATTTTCTTCTCTCTCAGTATGTGGGACCATCTCCCATAATGTCCTCGTCTAACTCAGTAAATACATTATATTTTCCACATTTAAATTCTTGTAGGACGAAAGCATATATATTTCATCGTTATCCAACTCTATAAGTGATTGTTTTCTACTTTTTAAATATTCTTTAAATCTGAAAAATTTAAACACGTTAAAATCAGTAGCAAAAAAAAAAAAACATGAAGTTCCTAGTGTAATGTATGCACCCAAAAATATCAAAAGTTAGATCTCCGACAAACATATCATCACAGATTCGAAATTTCTTGCTCTCGATATTTAAATCCACATGATGTAGGATAAGTTTGTACACTTCATCTGGATCCATCAACAATACAAAACTCTCAATATAATGTATAAGCCCACAATTTTCACAAGTTAGATTCATCCTAATTATATTCTCATTCTAATTCTTGACCTATGTTTGTGTTTAATTAATAGTAAGTTATCCAATTTCATTCAATTATCTCTCTCAAGGTAAGCCAAGTATATTCCCAAGCACAACCCATATATTTATATCCCTAATTCATATGCAAAGTAGTGCATTCAACTGCATTTTCAAATAATGAATACCTATGCAATACCAATCAATAACTCAAACAAACTAACTAACTAAATAAATGGTCTTTGAATTAAAATGGTGAAATAAAAGGTTTTGTCTTCATTCCAACACTAATGTATTTTGCCTAGCATCTCTAAAATGGAAATACATCAAAAGTTTTGAAAATTCTTCACCCGAAATATCTAAATGCAAGAAAGAGATGTAAATTCAATTTTCTTTTGCTTTGAATCTTCAATCTCAACCTTTGAATCTTTAATATCTTGATGTTCCTTGCATTTTAATTCTTCTTAGCCTTGTTTTCCACATTATAGAATGAAGAGTCTCGAAATTTTGTGCTCAAAGTATTTTAAATCGTTGGTTGAATTGCTTTCCAGAATATGGACAAAACTGAAAAGGAAGGAAAATCTTTTCCCCGAATGGTTGCTACAGCATGGTACAATAATTTTGGTTTGTACTTCTTCAATATTTACCCTTCGACTGCAATGTATTTTTTGACATGTGATCGCATGGCACAATACATTTTCCTATGTTTACAGTGTGGTCCTTGGCTTCAAGTTTCTATCCAGGTTATGTACCTTATAATTGTAAATAAGGCTCTTCATCTTTTATATTGTATCACATTGATCCTCAAACTCCTTATATGCTTGCCTGCACCGATTGTCAGCCCAGAAGACATTTTTCAGGCGCGAATCATCATCCAAGTCAATACTAAAGTAAAATCCAGAGCAACGGGATTGCATTTCAGAAAAGTAAGACTGTATTGCAGCCGCATCACCCTCACCAAGTCTTAGCCGTCTCACTTCTTCGATATAATTCTGACAATCATTTTCAATGCAAGTCATGTTCTCGTAGCCACCGGCTTCAACAACAGCGGAGTCAAAACTTTTATGTAATGGTATTCCTGCTATATCATTCACTTTGAGCTTTCGTTTCACGTATGCACTAAGATCTCGGTTGCATAGATACAACCTGGACTTAGTAGGACTCGTCTTATGATTGTAGTCAAGGTGGACCGAGTTAATCTTCCAGTAACCATATAGATCTAATGATGCAGAGATCCTAGGTTTACAATATGTCTGAATTGTTGGTTGCGGTTTCAAAGAAGTGCTTGTAGTGCAAATTTTTCGTCCTTCCCTACTACAGGTGAACCTAACAAACCTCAAAACACCGTCATCATCCTTCGTTGAACTCCTCTTCCTAACTGGAAACCTACGGTGTAAGCATATCTTGCATAAAAATCATACACTTCTTTTTCATCCTTGAAATGCATACCAACTTTAGGCAAAGTGATTCCATTTCCTCCTATTCTTTCATCCTCCGCGACATTCACAGTGTCCTCCACATTCTCATTTTCAGAGTCGACAGACAAAACATCTTTCATATTTGGATCATCCTGCAAGAGGCGGAGGAGTATATTCAAATCGAAAAGGCTGAGGAGTTTAAACAGTACGGAACAATTGCTCAAAGATTGCATTCTATGTAACTCATTACTTAAAAATAGCTTAAATAATAATTTATTTGTCTTGAGATCCATTCACTGAACCAAATAATCAATGTTCTGAAAGATAATATAAAATCAATCCAAAAAAATGCACCATAAGATATAGGTACTATTAAAATGTCACATATTTAGGAGCGGGTTCACAGCTCAATCTTAATTTCCCTTTCTCCATCGACCTTCTAGTGTGGTTTGACAAGTTTTTCATGAACAGTAGTAACTTGAAATAGATTGATTGTTTAGAAGATAAGTCATCTGTGACTTGATGTTTTGTGTATCTTGAACATTGGTAACCTTGGTTGTCGTTTTGGTTTGTTTTAGTGCAAATGAGCGTTATCCACTTTAATGGATGTTCAATAAGGGATTAGGCATTAGAAGCAGTCATCGAACCTCTGGGGGCTCAGGTAAAAAAAAAAATCGTGCTTTTTCTGTCAATTTTAAGTTTCGGCACTTTAGAGTTTTTGGAGATTTGTCGTGTATTTTGTTATTTAAGGGCATTTCATAGTTGTATATTCATTTGTTTATGAATTGAAACCTTCAACCCCCTACCCCCACCACCTTTCTCTCTCCAATTCATCAAGAAACGAAATTTAGACTGACCATCCTGAATTCTATTTCTCTGTTTTTTGACTCATTCCTTACGTCCAATTCTAGCAAAAATATTATAACAATAATTATTATTATCATATGCTTTAAGTAATTAAAAAGATAAATGCATTCTTACCGGAAGGAATAACTACCAAACGGCGAACACGTAAAAAGAATCCCTAGAAATCCACTCCAGTTAAATTACGTGTGAAATAATGAGAAGGCGTCGGCACATGCTCGCACGTTGGTAATATCCTATAGCCAACTTGTCCTTCTTCCTTTAATATCAAGTTTCTGGGATTTGTTTTATTTTTCCAAACGTACAGATTAAAAGATTAAAGATCCTTCCTTTGCAACAAAGGTAAAGAAATTTTAAATCATGTGAAAGATTCGTTAACACCAATACTTATATAATTGATTTGTTTCTCTAATGCAATTCTTGAATTATTCATACGGTTTATCTTTTACCATTTGATCATTTTAGTAGCAATTTCTTCTTGGATTAATCTCGACAGGTCGAATAAATAAAAATCTTTGTAGTTGTTTCTAGTTTAGTACAGTGAATTGTGTATCGATTTGTGTGGTTGAAATTAATGATTTGTTTTAGATTTTTGGTTAAAAATTTTGACTAACGACGAATTTACAGATTGGTTTAGGAATTTTGGCGCTCGCGAAAACTGTTAAAGATGATTGGAGGATTCATCTCCAGAGGGTTAATGTAAAAATTAGTTTCCTGTTTTGCCTATTTTTTTTTTTTCTCTTATATTTTCGCTTATTCGGAGTTTATTTTGAATGGAAAATCTCGAATTTTGTTCATGGATTTGCAGTGTGGTTCTTGGTTACGCCTATCCTGCGTTTGAGTGTTTCAAAACAGTGGAGAAGAATAGAGTTGAGATTCCAGAACTTAGATTTTGGTGTCAATATTGGTAATATAAATATATATTTTTTAATATTTCTTGTGCATTACTATTTCATTCTTTAGGAATGAAATAATGCTATTTTGGTTAAAAAAATATATATCATTTTTTTTTTTCCGGTGTGCGTAGGATTATTATAGCAATGATGTCAATTGTTGAGGGGATTTTCGATACATTTGTTTCTTGGTATGCATTTCGTGTACCCTCTTTCTGGTTTTTCGATTTTCGAGTTTCTTTTATTATTTGCTTGAGATTATAATGCAGGCTGCCAATGTACGATGAGTTGAAGTTGGCTCTCATCGTTTACTTGTGGTATCCAAAAACAAAGGTGAAAACCCTCTTTCTTTTCACTTATTTTCTTCTTCAATTTAATTTGGTAAATGCTCAAAGATTTTTCTTGTGTAATGTAGGGGACAGGATATGTATACGAATCCTTTTTACGGCCTTATTTGTTGGAGTATGAGAAGGATATCGACCGGACTTTACTGGAATTTAGGGAGAGAGCATGGGGTTTGGCCGATTTTTATTGCCGAAACTGCAAACAATTGGGCTCAGAGAAGATTGTACAATTTCTTCAATTTGTAGCTTCCAAGTCTGCAATGATTAACCCCAGTTCTGAGGTTACAATTTTTTTTATCAATTAAATGCAATCAAGAGTCCCTACTTACATGAAGTTTTTTCTTAGGTCCTGTTTGTTTATCATTCTCTAAAATAAATTTTTTCTGAAACTCATTTGCAACTACATATTTTCACAATAAAATATTTTACAGATTCAAAATTATCAAACTTTTTAACCAAACGTTTCTCCGAAAAATTAATATACCAAAACTCATTTTCCCAAAAAATACTTTTTAGTGGGCATTAAAAAAGTGTTTTAACTTCATCCAACTAAGATACCTAGTTAGAGATGTCTATCTTGTTGAGTCCCTGTTTGACAACTATTATTTGAAAATTATTTTTTCTACATACTCATTTTCAACCAAAATAAAATATTTTGTATATAAATTTAAATTTTTTTTTTTACTTTTTAATCATATATTCTTTTAAAAATCACCATTCAAAATATTATTTTTTCCAAACAAAGGTTAAATAAGACTAGTATTCCACCCTAGTCCCCTTTTTTAAATGGCCTGCCTAGAGGCTCGGGCCGCACACAGTCTTAGGGCCCCACGGCTAGACCTAAAAATTGTCTGGCATTAAGAGCAGATTGGTCCTAGCCATGCCCGGTTAATGTCATCCTCCTTGACAAATTAATAGATTGACACAATATCACATATCATTCTAACATTATACCATTTTAAATGCAATCATCATTTTCATCCATCTACACATTGTCAAGGAGAATGGTAGAAATCATAAGGCAAGCTAGCAAAATTCCGAGATTTTTGTGTGATGGACCGACCTTGTTACACCTTCAACTGGAATGCACAAGTTTTACCTTTTATCCTGTTTGTCACACCTATGTCCTAACAATGCTAGGAACAAATTGTGCAGAAGGTCGAAAATCAGCATTCTAACGAAATTCATCCTCCTCCGCCGACCCCACCTAGTACGCCATCAAGGTTAGCCATGAAGAATGACGGTGACAGTCCAAGGCGGCTAATGACACCATCGAGAACACCCTCCTTTCGTCGTGTCCAAATGCCCAAATCTGAATCCATTCAAGTTCAGACACGAAGCATTGACACCGAGGATGTCGTAGTCGTAAACCTGGACGAGGATATAGGTTCGCCAATGGGACAACATTTACATCATGCCCGACTTAAATTTAGGCGATTCAAAACTAGCGACTAGCAAAGCATATTGTAATATACATAAAAGAAAAAAGGTGTATGAAATTGTATTATGAATTTAAATTTATTCATGATTTGTGATTTGTGTAATTTCTTTCGTTTCGAATCAACCTTAAGGATTTGTAAATATAAACTATTCTTCTACATACAAATTGAAATATGAAAACTGCCTTTTTCTATCTGGAGCTCCGGATCCGAATAGCTTCGATTAGCCAATTGCGGAGTCGGGTCAGGGCTTGAAAAATATGGCGGAAGAAAGCGGGGAGTCGCGGCGGCCAAAGGCGGTGGAGGAATCCATTCCTGACGACCGTCTGCTTCGGGAGATGGGCCACACTGGATTTCGGAGAATCGACCGGAGCTGATGCAGATGGCAAAAGGTCCTCAAGTGAGACGTACCCAAGAGAGATGTGCTCGGTCGACAACAACCTAAAATCGTAAGGTGCTGTCCGAGAGGATGATGATGACGAGGAGACAGAGGAACCAGTTGTGGAGGTGAAGGTGGAGTAGGCGGAGTTGTGGCGGGATTGGAGGAGGGTTGTGGCCATGGTAGTTCGGTGACGGAGAAGTGGGTCTTGAGACGCAGGCGGATGTGATGGTGGCGGCGGCGACGGCTGTGCAATGTGTGTCATGGGGAGAGCATTGGATAAAAGATTTGACTATGAAAAAGTGACGGAAAGAATAAAGGTTATTGTGTCTTTTTGTTTTGCTTTTATAGTGTTTGTGCGTAGATTCATATGTGGCGGCTTTTCGCCTTATGTAGGGCGACACAGCGATTTGTTGGATACACCCCCTTTTTTTTTTTGGGTCGTAGAATAATCTCACACAATAATTCATGGAGTTAAATGAGTCGATTAGAGAGGGATATTATATGGATAGAGTCAAGCCGTTCAGCATATTCATCATCGACTTAATTCGCCTCATTAGGTGAGTCAACTTACATAGGAAATGCTACGAAATGAGTGCGAGTTCCTCGATTCACCGCATTGTGAAATTAGTCAAACCTTCTCGAGAGCCACTTGCTTTTTATTTTTTTGTAAAAAAAAATGAAATTTTCTCATTTTAACCCCCTCAAAAAATAATTAAGACCTAAATTTGTAAAGATAAATCTATTTAATTAAGAAAATGATAAAGATGTAAAACCCTATTCTTTTATTTGGGCTTGAACCTGCTACTTGATTGTTGAAAGCAAACTTAAAATTATACACAAAATTTTTGTATAATCTTATACAAATAATTGAAAAAAATAAATTTAATAATAGAAATAGAAATGAAATATAATTACAGTACTACCTTAGTAGTTTATAATTTGCACATCTGAAAAGATATCGAAAGGTCGCTTGATCTATTTGAAGCCATGGAGAAATTTCTAAACGAACAATTTTATCAAAATCTTTCAATTTCTTTTTGTGAAGAAGTAAGACATTATCTCGGCAATAATGAGACAAGTCGGTATTTGCATTGAATCCTCAAGTTAAGTAGTCATGCATTATGATAGGAACTCACAATTCTCTCGTAGACGAACATGTACTTCCATTTTGTAGTCCAAGTCACATTATATATCTCGGTCTAACCTATGGTTTCTAAGCATATGAATTTCATAGATCATAGATTTTGAATTCATGAAAAGTTAAATTTATATAGTTTGATCAGGAGTATGAATTACACAATTTGAAACAAGGATCGAGCACTTTAGCTAGGAAAATAATTGGTATATGCCGAAATATGTTTTTGAAAATGTTTTCCATCATGCATCATACTTGGGATAACTGAGATTTTCACCTTGCACCGTGATAATGATTTAAAAAAAATTAATAATGAGAGTATAACATAATTTAAATTTGGAGTCAGGTACATTTCATAGAAAACGAAAACATATTTAACAGATTATAAAATAAAATATATATATTCCATTTATCATGAGTTAAAATAGCTTCATTTTGAAATTAATGACAATCTCGTTTCTATAACGAATCAAAGTTTCAAAACTATTATAATTTCGATAAAATTATTTAAACAACTGAATTATAGTAAGGTAGATGCTTTAGTTGGAGTGTACTTAAATTATATATACATAAATGATTGGCAGTCACGTACGTGCCAGACTAGTTGGATATACTTAAACCATAGTCACTTTGTTGGAGTTTATTTTAGACGTTGAATGTTTTTTACAATGTTTTAAAAAAAATCAATGTAACGTGTTACATTTGTTAATGTTAACTTTTACTTTGTTATTTGTTCTTCTTTCTGTAGTTTAAGTTTATATCAAATAAATTATCAATTATTACAAATTCCTAATTCCTATGTCGGAAGGTACAAGTTGTACGATGGCTTCTATATTTTTAACTTTATAATAACGGAGATGAGAGGGGAAAATGGCAAAGCAAAAAATTGAATGAAACTAATAATATCTACATATAAGTATGTTGGACATAATTATAATGAAAATCCCACAACAAAATCTATTGAAATATTCCAAAAGTACAAATAACCATTTATGGAGTGTTGGTGAGATAATTTATGAACCCATTCAGAATATCTCACGTTGTGGCCAGATCTCGTAGATTAGGCACATTTTACTAGCCAATTTTGGCTCTACCCATGAACCGTCACAGATCGATCATTGAAGGACCGATCGCGCAAGTTAGTTATATAGGTAGACCTATTCGAATTGATTTTCCAATTATGACATCCCTATTCCCATAAGTTTAATATGTTCGGTTTAAGAGTTCCGTTTTTATTTTATTGACTTTATAATATTGGTTTTATCATATTTATCTTATCCATAGATTAAAATTCATAAAGAAAGACAAAAGTTCTATAAATGAAAATTTTGGACAAATAGGAAAGTGGAAGATACTTTTTTGTATATGATAATCAAAGGGAGTGGAAAAGCTGAAGTAATTCTTTGGAAAAGCCCAAGATTGGAACCAAAATAGATCCCCACACATTTGACATGATAATTTGGATGCAAGGGTAGTTTGGGAAGAATGATGATGGTTTATTTTTCATTTAGGAAGGATGAGGACAGCCAAGCCAAATTTATATTCTTTGTCAATTTATAAATTATTTATCAAAAATAAATAAAGCAGTTAGTAGTGGGTCCCACGAAACTTTTTATCATGTTTCCCATCCTCAAAGCTTTAACTAAATCATTGCTCATTTTTGGGCGAGCTTAAACCATTTTATAAGCCGAAACGTGCCCCTAATGTCATTTCCATTAATGCAAAGAGCAGCCCATTAATCCTTTATGAAGAATATGAAGATGACTTCAGCTTGTTATATATTAAGGGTTAAATTAGGGATATCAATGTGGCTCGTCGGTTTAAACGGTTCGTGGCGTGGTCAGGAAAAAGTTCAAGTCGAGCCGAGCCGAGCCGGCTCGTGGCTCAGTGGAACTAAGCCGCCCATGTGGCTCACGGGCCATTTTCAACAAGCCAAATTTTAGAAAAAAAAAAAGATTAAAAAAAATAATAATAATGTTGCATGCAGTTGCCATAGCTGCCTGCGTTCTGGTCACAACTAGCTGCAAACGCAGGCAGCTATATGACAGGCAACAGTCACAAATTATTATAAAAAACAAAAGAAAAAAAATCGAGTCGGCTCGAGCCTTTAAAAGCTCAAGTCGAGCCTAACTTTTTTGACCGAGCAAAAGCTCGACTCGACTTGGCAAAAAAAAATCTAAATAATTTTTACTCGAGCCGAGTCTAAGTTTCGAATTTCGGCTCGTGACTCGACTCGACTCGTTGACACCCTTAAGTTAAATCCACCAATGGTCATCCAACTTTATACTTAATATCATCATGATCACCCAATTTAATTTTGTTTCACCATGACTACTCAACTTTATACTTAGTATCATCAGACCACCAAATTTGATTTGATTTTATCATGGCTATTCAATTTCATATAACATTTCACCATTCCATCCAATTTTTTACTATTTTCTTTACTTTTAAAAAAGGTTAAAATAGTAAATTTGCATTATATACATAATTTTTTTAAAAAAAATAA
>CAIGRB010088599.1:2311-27057 GCA_903798255.1 Fraxinus quadrangulata | reverse complement strand
GTTGAGATTAAAATGTATAGTCAATGTTACATGTTACAAGAACTAATAGCATAAATTTAGATTGAAATGTAGGGTATATATGGTCCTGATTTATGATATGCTCTTCTACTACACTGTTGATGAGTGAGGACCAAAATAAGTCAAGAACCTAAATAGTGAACCAAAATTCTTTAATTATCAGCAAATCAATTTAAGAAATTGAAAGTGTCCAAATAATGACCGGAAGATCAACAAAACATCATTCAACGAGCACCCAATTAATTCAAACCTCGAGATCTTGTATCTGTTCCAAGCGCAACTCTTCAAACTTGAATCTGCGAACAATTATTCTCTCTCTATCATCCTGTGCAAATAAACTCAGAAGATCAATTCTGCAGTATACATAAGACAGTAATTTATGTTGTGGATGCTACATATAACATAACAGAATGATATGTACCTTATTTGAATCCTTGACATTTAGCAAAGCCTGCGACTTTATGTTGATTTCTTGAACAGACATAATGGTATCTTGCCTTGAGCCCTTTGCAGGAATAGTTCTCTAAACAGACATAATTTCAATCAATGTTCATGTTATTCTTCCAACCAAGCAATTCAACCAAATGAAAACGTACTGATGGTGCAACTCTGCTTCCATGCCGTGATCCACGATCACCATGGCCATTAGGTTTTCCAATCTTTGAGCTGCTTTTGGACGCGAGACCTGCTGAAACTGTTCTTCCCAATTCAAAATTTTTGGTGAGCCAACAAGCAGCATTAGCAAGAAATAAAGTACGTAGATCAGAGAAAAGGGGAGAGAAGAAACAATATACCTTGAAAGGGTCCATGTTGTTTAAGTCGTTCAACAACAATAGCTAAAGCAGGTCCTTGTATATCTTTCAAATTTTTGGTCACCTACGAGAGAAATACAAGACAGTATTAAATATTAAATAAAATTCAACCACGAAGAGTTTGAAAAAGTTCTATCCAACGCACCATTTCCTGCCCACAAACCCTCAAAATTTCCCCAAAGCAAGTTTCTGCAGCTTTACGAACATCCGCTGATTTATCCTAAATGTACATTGAAGCAGTAAAAAGTGATTGAAACCAAAGCAAAGGATGAACAGTAAAGAAACCCATGTATATTTACAGATGATGAGAAAAATACCGTCATAGCAAAGGCGGTGGGTTTTAGAAGATATATAGCATCAGAAAAATCTGCCAATCCAGCAAGTTGTCTTGATAACCAATCAAAAAGATCCCGGCGCCCTTCCGCGCCTAGCTTGGCATCCGTTAGTGCAGCTGCAATGTAAGGGACCTAAAGAAGAGAAATTCTAGTTATATCATCAAAACAAAAATAAAAGGCAAATGATAGACATGAGAATGCACTGGTGTTGACCATTTTATCAAGAAGAACAGTGGCAAGCCAAGAGTCTAAGGTGATCAAAGTGCACTCTCTCATGTGTTTTTTATTGTCACTAAGGCATTTCAAGACGTCTGACAGAATGCCCTGCAAGAAACCACAGAAAAATAGAATGAGAAAATCTAGCAGAAATCTAACGAGAGATGATAAGATAGAGACAAATTGAACTGCATTGTCAAAAATGAACCTTGCTTGACTTCTCAACTGCTGGACCCATTGCAGATGCGAGACTACCAATAGTAGATAAGGTTGCCATAATTAGATTCTTGTTGCTGTCGTGTAGGCGGTTTCTTAGAGCCCCAAACAACTCCACTGGGAGTAATAGCCAAATATAAATCAAGATACAAATATAGCTAAACATCATGAAAATGACTACTAGTCTAGGGAATCATAATATACCAGTTCCAGTCGGTTGAATACGTTTGTTGGCCTCTTCCAGAATTTTATTCACAGTTTCAATGGATTCCAAGCGAGTCTAGAATGAAAAGAGTAAAGTCAAGAGTGACTGATATGAGTTTGAACAGATTAGACTCAAAGATAATCTCATAAACGCATGCCTTCCAATCTGGACACTCCAGGCCCTTCAACAAGGTAGGTGTGACCCTTTCACTAATATCTTCACGTGGAAGACCATCTAGCCCACCAGCAGCCGAAGATGATGCAGAATTCGATAATTTCAGAGTCTTCTTTGGAACTGCAGATGTACCCTGCAGGAGATAATACACTGTCATTAAACATCAAAGCAATAAATTTCATTGAGATGGACGTTAATATTAAATGAGATACCTCAAATGGATTTTTTTCATACTCTGCGTCAAGGGCACTTAAAAGAGCGGGTTTAACATCTGAGAGGAATGCTTTAATATCTGAAAAGACAGAGTGTTTAGACCATAAATGTCTATGTCATACAAGCAGACGTAGTAAAAAGTGGATATGTCACCTGGACCAACAAATTTGTGCAAAACACCAATAAGTTTAATTGTAGAATTTCTAGTGGCAGCAGCACTGGATTGTAAACCAATATCCTTGCAGAAGTCAATTAAATCCTGTAACAAACAAAGATACCTCATCCCTAAGATTATGTACTAATATCTTACCTAAGATCATGTAAATCCGTATTAGGAAAAATTTAGAGGGAAATACACCAGAAAAATAATGCTGCACAAAGGAGCTCGAGTACCTTTATTTTCANGTAGATATGAGAGAGAGAGAGAGAGAGAGAGAGATCAATTAAAAGAGTGTCAATAAGAGAGGAAGACTGTTGTGAAAAATGATCAAAGAAATAACACGCCTTGCCACTATTGAAGGAAAATACACCTATTAATACCCACTGTAACTGTTCATGTTAAATGTCACTTCCTATTATGAAAGTAAAATTATTATCCCAATGCCACTCTTGCATGAGAGCTACAAACACAAAAAAGAAAAAGAAACTGAAATTGTGCTGCGGATGCCAACCAAATGAAACCAGGTTGACATATGTATCTGACTTCAGATTCGTCCTTGCCACAGAAATGCCTCTACAACCCACACTTCCACCTGCAACTCAAATATCCTAGTTTCAGCTCTAATATTATTTCTTCAAATATAACTACTGAAACCCAGGTTGTAAGTTTCTGAACAAGTGTTAATAACTGTGATGTTGAGGTTCTTAAACGGGCAGGAAAACAACGAGAACTGTCATGTAATTTGGCTTCCACCTGGGTGGTTAACTACCACGATGGGACCCATGTTGAACTTTGGAATGTGATCAAGAGTTAATCTGTCCCTTGATTTGTTTGGAATTGGAAAGAAAGTGTGCTTATTTTGAACTTTCTGTTTAAAGTAATAATCACCAACACAGCACTCCAGACTATTGAGTGGGAATGCATAACTGGTTCATCTTAAAATCCATGCCAATTGCTGAGTGCTTGTACTAAAAATATTTTGAAATACAAAAACACGTACTCTCTCAAAAATTAACCCTGGACCCACGGCTTCACAAAAAGAAGTAAGGCACTTCATGGCCTGAGCACGAGTCTTGATATCAGCAACTCTTTCACTTATACCTGTCAATAAAGCATATCAACTTCAGAAATATAGAATCCCAGAAAGCTCAAAAGAAGTTAACTTCAACTCCAAATTACAAAATGACACAATGTGAGCCTTTCAATTTCAGAAAATGCCACGCACAATCGGTAGTTACCAGCTGTTGGATACAAGCAAGATTCACATAACAAATAAAAAACATAAAAAAGTAAAGAAAGCCAAAAAAAAAAAAAAAAGGAAGATCGCTGGACCAACAGGCAACAACATGTGGTAGTGCAGTAATGAGGGAACCAGAAAAACTGACCTAAAAGGCAAAGTACTACACATTTCTTGGGAAACTTCGATGCTGTTGAAGCTATGTGTGTAATAACATCAATAACCTGTTGCTGGACCTGCTTATATGTATGACATGAGTAGATTTGTTCAAGTAAAGGTGATAATACACGATATTCAGAAAGAAATATTTTTACATGCCTGAACATTTTTCTCACTCCAGCCAGGAACCACACAAAGTAAACGTATCAAAATCTCGACAGATGGATCAAGGTCTTGCAGTGCTTCCACCTGCTCTTTAAATGACATAATAGCTGCAACAGGAAGCGGGAAAACATATGTGAAGTACAATCATAGTGGTTCATTACAATGTGAAGGAAATTTACGATTTTAGGACTTTGAAATCTTCAAAAATAAATTAAATTAGTTCATTGCGCAGTACTGTCTTGATACATTTACCGTGATAGATAAGAAGTATGAATGCAAAGGAAACCTATCAAATAGGTTAAGAAATGATGGGTCATGAGAAGAATCAACTCTAATGAGTTAATGATTGTCATAAAATATGGAAGCCAGAAAAACTAAGGCACATTAGCCTGACTTGCGACTTAATTATGACAAACAGAGGCTTCAGCCAACTTTCTGTCTTCAAAGGATATTAAAAGAAAAGACATTATTAACCAAAACCAAACTGAGCAGCTGAAAATCATACATATTACAAATAATGTGTCGTGAAATGATCTCTTGAAGGAGTGTGACTATGTCACCTTAGTGGTTACAGATACCATCACCCTAAATATAACAGTGAACTATAAAAGATCTCAAGACTACCATGATCTTCTACAAATAAATAGAAATTTCCCAAAAAAGGGATTCAAGGAGTGGAATTAGATGAAAGGCACTGACAGGAGGTGCTCAGTACCAAAAGAGGATCTCTGTCTTAAAAAGGTTGAGGTTGTCAGTCCAAATAAGAACAATGCACTCAAACTTCAAATCTTAATATAAAAAACTTTCATAATTTCAAACCCCGCATACACTTGTTGAAACAAGACGACTTTTAAGTTTTTATTGCCCAAAAATATTAGATTATAGAATCAAATTTAATAAACTCAACCGTAAATAAAACAAATTATAAATATAAACCTTCAAGCCGCTCTTTCCACATGGTGCTCTTCAACTGCGCAACTGTATCTGCTTGAATAAGGGAGCCTAATTTATTTTCAATCTCTTCGAGACTCATTTCTGCTGGCTGTAAAACAAAGTTGATTAAAAATCTACTAGAAAGCCGCCAATAAAGAACACCATCACTAACGAGTGAAGAGAGATGCATCAACTATTTACCTCAATATCTTCAGGCTCCACAACCTTGGAACTTTTTGATTGACCACCTCCATCACCTTTCTTATTGACGCCGGATTTCATAGATGCTGCTTTCTTATTAGCAGGCTGGAAAAAGCAAGAGAAGAAAAATGAAAAGGGAGAGGAAGAGGGCAAGTGAGCATCAGCAAGCAAAGATGTGTTGCATATCATTGTCAAACAAATCACATAAGTTACATAACACAAGACTAATGTCTACATTCCACCTTTCTTCTCCTTTATTCTGCACGGGTTTTGGTTAGAAACAGCCCGGGCCAGAGGGATTGAGGAGATAGAACTTACAATTGTTTGAACAGTCTTCTTTCCACTAAGCATGCTAGCTGCTGACCTTCTAACAAGTGATCCATCTGAAGTCTGCAATAAGAAGTATCCAGGAAAGAACCTTCAACATGATGCTTAAACCACAACCTACTACTTGGAACCAAATAAAACACAATTTATTGTGATGTATTTATAACAAAATTAAAACAATAATCACTCGTAGGGATGATATATCCCCCTCCAATCGGATTACATAAATTTCCTCTTTGTGATGTCCACATATAACAATCCCTTTCCACAATGTACATGAAATGGTGGGACTGGAAAGAAATTCTTGACATTTTGAAGATAAACGAAAAGTAACTCAAGTCTTACTTCTTCAACTCTCAAAGAGGCCTCTGTGCCATATTAAACTAATACATTCGAATGGAAGGATTATATAATACCCAAATATCCCCAACATAAACCATCATCAACAGACACACATGAAAGAAGGCGATATACAGATGCCTTCTTGACCTTCCTTTAATCCAAGGGCACTTAGAAAAGAATGCATGCAACACTCAAGAGGCCTTCGTTCCAACAAGGCATTTAACTATCTACAGCCTAAGACAGAAAAGAAGAAAAATTTCTATACAATCCCAGAGGGCAATTTGTCAATTTAATTGCTTGGAAATAGATCGAGGGAAACGATCCACCACAAGCAACCATTGGTTTTACTTGCCTCTTTTTCCATTAAAATTTATAAATACTAAAAAAGAAAATGCAGTGAAAAGTAATTTGTTTTTGCAAAATTCACCTACCTCTGTGCAAGACACACCTCTTCCCGAAGGTTGGACGGTTGCTTTCACAAGAAATAGATATGTTAAACAGATCCCCTGAGTAAAAAGTATAACAAAACAGCAATAGCTAGAGTATGTTAGATCAGAAACACTTCAAAATACCTGTACTTGTAACAGTGGATTGACCCCCTCCAGAACTACCAATCATTTCTGATAACTTCTTTTTCCTAACATCATCAAGTTTCTCCAGCGACTTTTCCAAAGGTCTCATTCCAACCAACTAAAAGAAGGGAAAATAGAATTGCACAAAGTATAACATCAGCGCTGCATAAGAATTACAACTTGATGGTTGACAGTGGAAAGGAAAACCCAGAACGGATACCTTGGCTACGGCCGTCAAAGCTAAAAATGAAGCATCCCTTACTTCAGGTGTTCCATCATTAAGGCACTGCAAGACCCATAGACTTTCAACATATAACTTGGCAAGGGAAAGAATAAAGAAAAAATAATTCAAAGATTCAAATTCATGGGTAAAAACAACAAAAGACACAATTTTATAGCACAATTTAGGGCCAGCAAAATTTCAAAGAAAAATCAAGCTTAAGAACAAAGGAAAATGTACTTTCTGTAACAACAGCACTATCAGAATACAAATCTACATGGCTAGTTTTGAGAGTTTGTACACCACGCCTCTCTCTTGCACACTAAGAAGTTACTGCGATAGAAAGACGTTCTGTTTTAAGAACACCTGATCTACCACAAATTTTTCCATCAATAGCAATGCACATTGCAGTAATTAAAGGATACATGAGTCAAAAAAATCTATGAAGATATCTCCAATCAAAGAAAAAATCTATGAAGATATCTCCAATCAAAAAGGAGAGGATACAAAAAGTAAAAAGCAAGCGGAAAATTCTTCAAAGCATCAGAGATAGTTTAATTCCAAGAAACACCCAGAATTCACCACAACATATTTCACGTTGATAAAAGAATTCCAACTATATTTTGTCAAAAGTAGGATGAGATCAGGAAGGATTAAAGTCAATACACAACAATCCACATGTGTGGCACAAAGATTCTGCTTATCCATTCACTAACCTCCATGCAGATTGGAACATATTCCTTGTGCACTTTGAGGATTACAGCCTTGTTGCTTGTCTCAATACAAAAAGTAACCCAGTTCAAGGCCAATGATCTTACAAGAGGAACTTTATTTTTTGTTGCTGTCTTAACGTCTGCAACAAAAGAACTTTTATATTCAGCAAAGAATCCTAGTCTTTTGTACAAAAGAAATAAAAATCAAATACATGAAAATTAGCAACTTCTTCACTTTGATGCCAACTTAGACCACAATGTCATTGAAAATGAAATAAAGATGCAACAGATAGCCATTAATTAGAATAACAGTACTTCAATGCTTATCATGCAAATAGAACCAAATTTCATAAAATATCATAACTTTCAAGATTAAACCAAAAGCAGTCATAATGCAAGCTAGCATTGCCAAGTAAATTATAGGATATCATGGTAAAATATTAATGAAGCGGCCTGAAAGAGTTCACCAAATAGACAGAGAAAATAAGTGAAGATTATAAATTTACCGAATGTCAAAGAGCGATGCCAGAGAAATAGTGAAACGGCTAAGAATTTCAAAGTAGCAAAAGAAAAAGTTTGCAATTATCAAGACTAACAGATCAACAAATCTCATGAGAGATCACTTTAGAAAACTGCAGAGCTCTTGCATGAATGTGGTATAAAACTAAAATTTGAAAACAGAAAACCTGCCTTCAACAATGTCAGCAAGATTTAAGCATCCCGACTTGTGCATTGCCTGAAGAGTTTGAGTAAGCGCCTCTATTAAAGTAGGTTTCTTCTCTTTAAGTTTTTCCTGTACCATGACAAAATCAACAAAGAACGAGCTGAAAAGGCCAACTTTAACAGAGTGAAATTTGATAACAGTAGTTCCATACTTCCATTAGAAAGCATATACGTAGGTAGGGAGAGAGAAATGATATACTAAGCACCACTGCTTAGCTTATATTAAGCCCCTGTTTGAGCCCCATTTTTTCTCAAAACTCATTTTAAACCACACATCCCATAAAATAATTTTACGCGTAAACCCAAAATTTTCCCCATTTTTTAACTACACATTCTCCAAAAAGTTTATTATTCCAAAACACATTTTCCCCTAAAAATAGGGGTCAAACAGGGGCTAAGTAATAGTGACATGGCACATCAATTAATTAGTGAATAAGTTCATGGTAGGCCCCAAGAATTAAATGACCTACCAATTAATTGATGTGTCATGTCATGTCATGTTGCTTAGTAGAACATCTCTCTCTCTCTCTCTCTCTCTCTCTCTCTCTATATATATATATATATGAACACTAGATAGCTAGACATATTGTAAAATTCATGATATAAGTACATTCATGCTGAAAGCAGTGCCCAGATAAATAGCAGAATTATAGGTTTCACAAAGCTTCAGGCTAGTATATGTAGGTGAGTTTCTAAACTTTCTTCCTTTTATAGCTATCATCTTTCATTAAAGGGGGTCACAGTATACGGAAAAGTGTATCCTTCATAATACTTGATTTGTAACAGAATCAAGGGTTGGATCATCAGCCAATGATCTATAGTGATTGTTTGATTCCACCTCATTGTTGAGAGGTAGATGAAGCTTTCACACCACCAAATAAAAAATTAAAAAAAAAATCGAGTCCTCTCATATATTGTGCTAACAAATCAAATTGGTAAGATGTAAGTCTGAACCATAACTTCGTACAAATAACAACAAAAGCCATTTATAAAGCTTGATCTCATTAAAAAATTTCAAAACCACACGTATTACATAAAGATAATCTACTGCCAAAGTTTCACTGAAATATGTTAATTTACATTACAATGAATGTCATATAATGCAGTTAAAATTCTGCTATACCCTTCTTGGGAAAATTTTGAAACTGGCGGATATTTGGAAACAATAAACCCCCACATATATCTATTCCTAGATTTATTATATCCGGAAATTGTGGGATTCCGATATTTAGGTATTTTTTAATTAGTGGTTGTTGTGTTATTGTAATATATTACAATATAGCTAATTTTTCATTACAAAGGTCATTACATACAGTAGTGCTGTAATTTTCCCACATGATTTTCACATTACTATTTAGGTCTATTGTGAAATCAAATAAGCCCTCTAAAAGGTTTGGGCCAAAATGAGTTTTGCCAAAATCTAGAGCTTCTGGATCTTTTTGAACCTCAAAACCTATTAAGACATAAGAGTGGCAGAATAAGTGGGCTTCAATTCGGCATGAGTCCAAGATCTCATTGATATATTTCCAGGGGAAATTTACAGTACAAAAAAGGATCCGCAGATCCATATTCCAAGTCATAGATGACATAAAAGGAATAAACTTTAGGTCCCAAAATCAATTGTGCATGTTGAATATGAGCGTGACATTGGTGTCTATACTAACCAGTAATACAGGCAATAAGAAGCGAGAATTTGCTGAGAAATGGGTTCTTAGACCACTGGCAAGATTTCCAATTGCTTGGATTGCTTCAACTGCAACAGCAATGTTCACGTCCGTAATAAGCTGCAAACTCCAAAAAGATATCATAATCACTACATGGATAAAGTTTTTAAATTGATAGCCAAAAAATAAAAACGTTTTTTTGTGAAATGCAGACAAGGGTGAGTTGCACAAGCTTGCAAAAGATATGTTCAGGTCAAACTTCCCGGATGTTAATTTGTATTAAGATATTGTGCCTGACATGATAATACCATGAAATAAAATGTCCATTGAACTACTTGGAAGAAACACAAAAAAAAAAATGTAGCAAAGCAAATTGGGAAGTTGGTCTTATCTCTTGCTGTAACTCATACTTGGACTATATTTTTCACTACGGGTTTTTGAAATTTCATTTTCAGGCCACATTATTAGGATTTTAAAATAATGGTCTAGCTTATATAAACTGAGCAGTTTATGTGACTTTGGTGGTCCAAATGTATGAGAAAACTCACGTAGAATACATTACATCTAATACTAGTTTATAAATGTCACCCTAAAAATACATAATAAAGAGTAAAAATAAATCTATATTTTGGCTAAAGAACCAGGAAGCAAACAGAAAATGTAAAATATATCATCTCAATCAAGCAAAACAACCAACAGCGGAAAACCACACATATTAACTCTAACTAAAAGGAATGTGATAATTAACTCAGCTATAAAATATGAAGTTGAACCTTCTTTAGTGTTCGGCAAATTTCTGTAAAATCTCCAGGAGCAATCCTTTTAGTAGAAGCGAGTTTGGTCAACTCCGAAACCGCTTCTTTTCGCTCGGACCACTTAGAAGCTTTCTGAAATTCAAATAAAATAAGTTCAAACCACCATGAGCAACATAATTGTCTGCGATGCAAAACCATGAAACACAACAATGATAGCATACTAGAGATAATATATCAGACATTGATATCTACTGGACTACATAAAAGACAATAAAAAGAGCACTCACCACTCCATCCCAAAATCCTGACTTCTCCAAAGGTGTCAATATATCGACTGGATCAACAAGTTCATACTCATCTATCACCTCTGGAACTGGTAGAAAACATGAAAATTAGACCCAAAAAGGATTTTAGCAGAGCCTGTCATGACTATAGCATTATGATTGCCTAACAAGATTAATATGGCAGCGAGCTTAAAATGAATGCATCCAAATCTGTTCAACCAATGGAAAGATATATCACAGATTCAATTACTAAGTAAATTCTTACTGTCAGCACCAGGTTCTTCAGAAGGGCCAGATCCCACAACTTCAGAAACAGCTTCCTGCTCTGGCTCCTTGTCTTGTTCAGATCTAATAAATGTCCAAAAGACAAATTACAAAACAATAGAAGACTAAATTTAAATAAATAAATGTGCCCCTCTCTAAAAGTTTAAGCTTTCAGATTAGATGATTTGACATTGTATTATCATAGGCAGAGGAAATGAGTTCAATTCGCGCTGCCACCCATTTAAGGAAATTGTGCACATATGCATTTGATGAGAAAATAATCAGAGGCCACAGCCGACACTTAGGGAGTGAGTTAAGCACTACATTCAAATGAATAAACCCATGTTTGAGCCCCATTATTTAAAAACACATTGTTCCTCAAACTCATTTTCAATCACGTTCTCATAAATAATTTTACAAGAACTCTAAACTTTCCCCACTTTCTAACCACGCATTCTCCAAAAAAAAATCACTACTACAAAATCTATTCTTCCAAAAAAAGGGGGATCAAACAGTATGCTATCTCTCTAACAGCTTAAACTTGTAAATTTAAATAAATAAATGTGTCCTCTCTCTAACATCTTAGTTTTTATTAGATGAGATGGTTCTCAATCATTGGGTCATATACAACAAGGTAACCTGTTCATATACACCTAGGGTAGACTTCTATGATCACACTAGACTCTAATTCAATAGGACTCAGCCTCCAAGGGCAGAAGGTACGCCATTTGAGTGAATTCATTTTACTGATCTAATAGAGATTAAAGGCTCTAAGCTCCACTTTTTCAACTAAACAAAAACTATTCCCAAGTTTCCTTCAACTCTGGATCTCAAAAATGATGTGCAGACCCATTTACAAGTGAAATCTATAATCTTGTGAGACTTGAATTCAACTTCAAACTATCAATCCATAAGAAAAGATTATAAAAGCAATCAAGCTTGTTTGGGCTGAGCAATTGAAAGTTTAAAGAACGAAGTCGTGCCAAACTAATGGAGCATCAGAGTTAAGCCCCACTTATTGAAATAACACTCCTCGCAGATACAATAAATCAAACATCCATTTCATAAACATAACGAAATGCTAGAGAATTGTTCCTGCGGATCACAAAACCATATGCATATTGTCATGGATAAATATCAGCCCCATTTTTTAATTTAATAAACCACATGCATGACCTACCAAAGAAACACAAAATAAATATGTTGTGGAAAATAAAGAAATTTCCAAATATCTATACCAATAAAAATTACAGGCTAAATAACACCATACGACCTGAGCAAAATGAATGACAAGGAAACATTTATGTTGAATTGTGACCCAAGTCCCATTGGGAATTGATGTTTTGGTTGAAAAGGAATTGGTGTTTTGGTTGACGAGTCCTTGGATAGAGATGAAGAGCCCAAGCCCCGCATCCAGGCGCCTCAGAGTGATTTGGAAAACGTTCGGTCCAAGACGCAGCGCCCAAGCACCATGGACGTAGCGCTCGAGGGCTACCTTTGCCACTTGCTAGCCGCGAGCAAGGGTGCCTGAGCAGCAGTGTTATCCGCGCAACGACAATTTTCCGATTCTGAAGAATTTATTGATTCATATTTCATCTAAAACGCTAGAATTGAGGTCCTATATATATTCCACAACTTTTATACAATCATTGATCTTGATTTTGATCAAGTGAATTCTCCTTTTCTGTCCGTAGTTTTTTCCCATCTTGGGTTTCCACATAAAATCTTGGTGTTCTTGTCTGCAATTGATTTATTTTATCTTGCAATTATCTTGCTTCATTCATAACAATTTCCAATACAGTTATGCTGTTAAAGATAAAACAGACATCATAAATTGGATTGCAGCTAGGAGAAGAAATGAAGATCGAAGATAGGAGAAGAAATGTTGGAAGAAAGCAAATAGTTACCTTATTTTGCGAGTCGGCTTTGCAGTCCCAATAACATTGACAAGCTCAGCTTCCAACTCTTTTTTCTTAAGACAAAAAAGGTCAAACAATAAAAGATCTAACCAAAATGCATGATAAGTGTGAGAGACAAGGATCTAGGTCAATATGTATCAACATACCATAGTATCTCGCATCTTTTCAAATAATATTGATTTGACTGGATCCTTTCCGATCCAACGACATAGCTCTAGTGTCAGTCCTTTGGAAGAAGCACGAACGTTCTGATCTTGATGATCAAAAAGTTCAGGAAGCATCTTCAATATCCTTTTTGGTGGCACTATCTTTGACCCAAATTCACTGAATCATTATTGTCACCCCTTTTTCATTATTATGCAGGATAGAAAAGTGACAAATCAAAACAAAAAATTAGCAACAGCAATTAGTTCGGAACCTTAAAGCCTGAAACATGACATCTATTGCAGGAACAACAGCCTTCGCAACTTTATTTTTTATTGCTTTCTCCATAGCATCCTANTATATATATATATATATATATATATATATATATATATATATATATATATATATATATATATATATATATATATATATATATATATATATATATATATATATATATATATATATATATATATATATATATATATATATATATATATATATATATATATATATATATATATATATATATATATATATATATATATATATATATATATATATATATATATATATATATATATATATATATATATATATATATATATATATATATATATATATATATATATATATATATATATATATATATATATATATATATATATATATATATATATATATATATATATATATATATATATATATATATATATATATATATATATATATATATATATATATATATATATATATATATATATATATATATATATATATATATATATATATATATATATATATATATATATATATATATATATATATATATATATATATATATATATATATATATATATATATATATATATATATATATATATATATATATATATATATATATATATATATATATATATATATATATATATATATATATATATATATATATATATATATATATATATATATATATATATATATATATATATATATATATATATATATATATATATATATATATATATATATATATATATATATATATATATATATATATATATATATATATATATATATATATATATATATATATATATATATATATATATATATATATATATATATATATATATATATATATATATATATATATATATATATATATATATATATATATATATATATATATATATATATATATATATATATATATATATATATATATATATATATATATATATATATATATATATATATATATATATATATATATATATATATATATATATATATATATATATATATATATATATATATATATATATATATATATATATATATATATATATATATATATATATATATATATATATATATATATATATATATATATATATATATATATATATATATATATATATATATATATATATATATATATATATATATATATATATATATATATATATATATATATATATATATATATATATATATATATATATATATATATATATATATATATATATATATATATATATATATATATATATATATATATATATATATATATATATATATATATATATATATATATATATATATATATATATATATATATATATATATATATATATATATATATATATATATATATATATATATATATATATATATATATATATATATATATATATATATATATATATATATATATATATATATATATATATATATATATATATATATATATATATATATATATATATATATATATATATATATATATATATATATATATATATATATATATATATATATATATATATATATATATATATATATATATATATATATATATATATATATATATATATATATATATATATATATATATATATATATATATATATATATATATATATATATATATATATATATATATATATATATATATATATATATATATATATATATATATATATATATATATATATATATATATATATATATATATATATATATATATATATATATATATATATATATATATATATATATATATATATATATATATATATATATATATATATATATATATATATATATATATATATATATATATATATATATATATATATATATATATATATATATATATATATATATATATATATATATATATATATATATATATATATATATATATATATATATATATATATATATATATATATATATATATATATATATATATATGGACCGCTCCAATTTACTCGCCACTCAATTAATCTTAAATGCTTGTTCTTCAATATTTTTCAATATATATATATATATATATATATATATAGAAGAATTAGTTGATTTTGATGATGCTTGATAAGTGAAACTTCTGCAAATTGCATTCATTCATCATAAAACTACATCTATGATTTTCTGAGAGGGTGTCCTACATGCTGCTTATTGGTTTATCCACTTTTGTTAAGGAAGTAAATAGCATTGAAGCTTAACATGTTATTAAAGTCATAGTTGAATGATTCTATTATAATGCAAAAGGCAATTGAATCATGACCAGTAGCCTTGAATTTAAAACCATGCAAGGGAACAACCAAAATCCCATATGGTCTATATAACAAATATTCACTTGTGGTTCCCAGATTCAGAGTTCAACAGTTCATAAAACTCCTCCAGTCAAGCTCCAAGTGTCTAACCAAATACATATTACATGTACAAGATCACCACTTTTTGAAATAAAAGTCGCTCCCAGCAATATCCTAGCTCCCTAGAGTTTGAAATAATTACAGCATTTCCTAATTCAAAGGAGTATAGAATATCCCAATTTTCAAACGAACAATGAATCAGAGATGAAGCATTATTCCTCATAAACTAAGCTACTATTTCCATGAATCTACTAGAGTCTACTTTCATGTGCCTTGAGGTGAACAACATTTATATACATCATCTTTAACTTTTCCACCATTTAAGTGAGACATTGTTTAATAGCTCAATTAATCAGCTAAAATTTAATAATGCCAAGTAGCCACCTCATAGGTAAATTGCAGAGCACATCATTGCTCTGATAGGCTAAATGTCGGCATTGTTGAATATAAAACGTACCAAGAAAGGCTCATGTCGGAGGTTGAGATGGGTGTCGATAAAAGCTGTCTGTGCCTTCTCCACTGATTTCGGCCTCCCCGTTAGACATTTGGCCACTATGACATCACATACTTCTTTGCCATATCTGAACCCACAAACAAACAAAACAAAAATAAAATTTAACGTGTAAAAAGTAAATCGAATAGATGAAAACCTAAACAAAATACCTCCCGGCATCAGCATCGGCAGCTTTTAAGTATGCAATGAGTGAATCCAGAGCCTTCTCTTGAACTGGCGAATTCGAATCCGCCAGCGTCTTCTTAAAAAATGGACCTGAAAATTTACCAAATTCAGAAAAATAAGTATAAAGAACCGGGATCTTCCAACAGAACGGTCACATTACATAAATTTTCACACTCAGATCAATGCTAATACTATGAAAACGCCAAAAACAGATCTAAAGCTAAAAGTAAAACAAAATTCTCACCAAATTCACGGAGGCGATGGTCCTTGGGATCCGTGATTGAGTCGCAAACGACGGCCAAATCAATGTTTGCATCATTCCGTACTTTCCAGTTCTTGTGCATCAACCGATCCTCCCATGGCAATTTCTTCGCCTCCTTCAACAATTTCTCATCCTCCGACATTTCTATTCACGGATAAATATAAATGCCTATCTCTGTATGTAACTGTGCGCAAATGCAGAAATGGAGAGAGGAGAGGGAGAAGGAAGAAACGTTCTCGTTTGAAGCGGATATTGTATGTTTTGCTAAATTCACTCTCTCTCCCCACTCTTTCTGGATGCCGGCGGGGAACAAACGAGGGTTGGGTACAGTGGGGGTGCATATACTACAGATAGATTTGGGAAAAATTCACCAGAGGTCACCTCACTTATAGATTTATTTCATGTTAGAACTAACACTTATTGGACGTTATGTTAACGTCCGATTGAAAATTTTATAAATTATTTATAAATATTCCAATTTTATTTTTAACCATACATTTTGTGTCTGTTTGACGGCACTAATATTTTTTTAAACAAAGCATTGCACAGTTGCTTCGGCCATTGATTAAAAATGTCAGGTCGGATTACGATTTTTAAAGTTGCAACATTTGATTCGTTACTTTTTTGAAAATGCAAATATTCAGAAAATATCCTTCTCACTCATTTCACTTTTGTGTTTTGCCGACAAAGATACGTTGGGCCCAGCCGTAAATTCACAATGGTTAAATAAAGGTAGAAATGAAACTTTCTAATACAAAAAACTATAAGGGCATTAAAAGCGAATAAAGGTTGTTAAGATCCACAATATTTTTAAATTCATTTGAGACTGTTGAAAATGTGAAATCTCTTTAAAACAACAAAATAAGTGCTGTCAAACAGGGGCTTCGAGTTCATTTAACATGATTTTTACATTTTTTATATTTTGCTTTTTGTAAAAAAAAATCTGAAAAGGTTACCTTTAATTTTTTTTTCTTTTGAAAACTAATTTTTAAAAAAGATTCATATTTTGAAAGATTAAAACTACTACTAGAAGAAGCCACACTAAACCAACTTTTTAAAAAGTTCTTCTAATTAAAATAAACACTTTAATAAAATTAATCAAACGGCTCAAAATCTGGTTTGTACTTATCAAAAGTCGTATCAAACGTTGTAAAATTGACTCGCTAGAATTGATCATAAGGGTGAGTTTGATTGATATTATTGAGAAAATAATGTATTTTAAATTGTGATGTGAAATATATGGTTAAAAAGTAACGAAAAATTATTGATATGATGAAAAATATTATTTTATTGAAAAATGTATAGTTGAAAATGAATTTTGAAAGATATTTTAAAAGAATGTGTACCAAACAGGGACTAAATTTTAGTCACAACTACAAACAAAATGATCAAATTGAAAAAATAAATGTAAGGATTCGATCAAATTATACGATAAATCAAAATAAATATGCTACAATTACAGAAAAATCAGTTATGTAAAAATCACATAATACACACATAGGGATGTGCCACATTTTTTATAATAATATTTTACTTACATGACGCCTACTCCCATATGAGTATTATGTAAAAATGACAGAAACAGTTTTGTACAAGAGAGTTTCTCCAAATCGAAATTCAAGGGATCAACATAAAACAACCCTGTACGTTGAGTACCTTTACTGAAACTTCCTAGATAGATCTTCTCTCGTGTCTCTTTATCTCTCGCGCACACACTAAAAAACAGAGGAGAGAGAAAGTGAGATAATGCCTAATTTTGAATTTTACGTTTTTGGAGAGAACGAGACCCGAGCTATTTCCAAGCGCGTAAAGTACAGACTAATAGTAATTCCAAGCGTGGTGCAGTGAACCAATTGTCATAGGTGTTGAATTCATGATTAGATAAAGCGCGTGGACGTGTGGGGTCCAAGGTGGAGCGGAAAGAAGACAGAGTGCTTGTAAGATTTTAATTCAAATTAATTAAGATAGGGATTCCATACGATGAGTTTCACCGGTAGAATTTGCAGCCTCGTATCTAACCGTCTAGATTGTTTTTCATAATAGTAGAGATGATGATCTAACGGTTTAGGAGAGGGTACTACGTTGAGAATAGCGCACGCGAAAAAGGTGATTAATTTAAAACATGTTTGGAAACTGTATAAAAAAGATTAAAATTATAAATTATTAAAAATGAGTAGTGAATAATTGAATAATACTTATAAATTCCTCTAACGTATTAGTAAAAAGTAATTTCAGTATTTATAAATAATTTATTAAGATGAATGGAATACATTCTTACTTTGTTGACTAGTTTACTCATTTGAAATTTATTTTGTAATCAATCTCGTGTTTGATACATGTTCTTTAAAAAAATTATTTTTTCGAAATTTATTTGCAATCATGCATTTTTCTAATGAAACAATTTTGTACGCGAACACATAACTTTTTACAATTTTTTAATTACACGTAATCTAAAAAGTTATTTTTCAGAGAACGTATTCTCAAAATATATAAATCGAACAGGCCTTACATCCTCGTACATGTAAAGCCCCCATAAAGTTATTTATTAACTTATTGATTTAAAAGTATTTTATATTTAACCAATTGTACGAGTATCTGTTTGGTAGAATTAGGGTGGATTTCCCCAACCTTAATAAATTGTGTGATCGATTCTCCTACTTTAAAATTAAGCTCTATTTGATGGGAATTAAAATCAGATTTTTAATAAATTTTGATAAAAATTAATAAAATATACGGATGAAAATTTATGAATCCCATAAAATATGTGGATAAAAATAATTATTAACTTTAACTTTGATTAAAATAACTACCAAGGGGCTAAATTCAACCTATTAATCCTTTAAAATTGACCTATTTTTTTAATAGTTAGCCCTTGTTTGTCTACATTATTTTTAAAATATATTTTTCTCTCTTATTTTCAATCACATATTTTTAATGAAATAATATTATATGCAAATTCAAAAAATTTCATTATATTCTAAAAACATGAAAAACAACCGTTTAAATAAATTTTAGAAATTAATAATTCAAATAATAAAAATATAATTTTTTTCAATTAAACTTTTTTTTAAAAATAAAATTCTTAAATAAACCATTATGAAAAATCTAGAAAAATAATAAATAATAAAGCTCTTAGTGATTATTATAGAAATATTCTAATAAAATATTTAAATTAATACAGATAAAAATATGACCAGTCTAAGTTATTAATTTTTATGTTTTATAATTTGAACTCTATTTATCTTTTTTTATTATTTTGATTTTGTAACAAGAAAAAAATATTGTAAGATTTACCAACTTTAAAATGTAAATATTATTTATTAATACATTAACGTAAAATTGTTCTATTTTTACCGAATAACCAAAATTTTTGGAACGAGATATCATAAAATAATTTTTCAAATTTTTAAATCAAACGTGTGTTCTAGTTTTCTGTTTTAAGAAATGATTTTTTAAAATAACAAACAAAACGCGTTTTTTAGCAATCTAAAAATAAACCCTCATAACAGAAATCTGAAAATGAACTAAAAATTGAAACATAAACCAAACGGGTCCTTATTTGTACATACAAACTCAGAAGCTAACTTGCACATATGGAAAAATATTAGCATTGCACTATTTTTCTTTTCTCCCAATACAACGTCAAACCTTAAATTGTTTGGTGCTATGATTATTTGACTACTCAAAAATCATTATTGACAAAGTTTTTATAGTATGTTTGACAAAGTTTATAATTGTTTACAATTTAATCAAACTCTATTTTATACGCATATTCTAGACGATTCATAATTTTTACATACTTTTATTTACTTATTATTCACACATTTCAGAAATCCACAATTTATAATAAAAATTTTGCAAAGCATGATCTTATATTAGCATTTTGGAAAGTTACGAGGCACGAGCCAAAAATCCCAAAAAATAATCAACATATTGGAACTATTGATTTTACTAATGTTACCTAAAACATTGATGTCAATACAACCATTGGAAACTATTTTTTGCACTACAATATTTAATTGTGACCCAACGTTATAAAGACATTCATAAATTACGTAAAACGACTTCTTGTATACGTCATAGAAATGTGATCAACATTGAGAATCTTTTGAATTATCTTAATGGAAATGATGGAGTGATGAAATAACCTACTAATAAACACGATCATTCAAGCAATACTCACCAGCATCTAATGATTATCATGACGTAGGTGATAGCTTTATTATATCACCGGTTTGTTCAGATGTTATATTTCAAGTGATCGTAAAATTAATTAATTAATTTCTACAAAATAAAAAAAAATGTTAAATGTAGTGTATGCAATACAAAAAAAATAAGAATTGGGTTGCTTTCATTTCAAGTACAAAGAAAAACACAAAACACTTCACATGTTTATTTTAAGATTGGTAACTTATGATGTTCTCCGTTCTTTAATGAAGTGTGGTTACTAGTCTCAATCTTTAAAATGTGATTATTTGAATATTCAACATATTTAAGTATGTTAACTTAGGTAATGACATGACCAAAATTATCAAACGCTGATAATATAATTGCAAATGAGTTTTACATGACTTAATTTCAAAGGCAAAATCGTCTACCACTTGACATTTTTCTAAAATTTTCAACTTCAACGTCCATGTTGACAATTGAAGTCACGCAATGACCATATTCAAATATTTAAATAGGTTGGGGACCTAAAATCTCACTTTTGAGGGTTGGGTACGCATTCCGCACTATTAGTAAATAATTGGGAAGCATAACTTTTAGTTTCCTTTGCAAGAAGAAGTTTAATTGATAAAATAAAAGCTGTCAAGTAAAAAGTTACGTGTCGTAAAATTTTATGTATTTAATCCATTAATATTCAAAATTTGAATGAAATAATTGTTTTATGTATCCATCGAGGTTAATGCTCGTATAAATCAAGCAAGTGTATAGAATTATTGATGAGTAATAGCTTTAGCGAATTGAGAGTATCATCCGGAATAAACTTTAAAACGAATTGTATTAACTAGTACTTAACAAAGGATATTTATTTCAGTAAATTAATATACTAATTATCTAAGATTTTGCTTAACTAAAATATGGAATGTATGTATTAGAATTCTGAATCCACATTAATATCCTATTTCCAATTTTCAACTATATAATTTAGTTTCTACATTATTGACAATCGATAATTTAGTTTTATTTTTAACTTTTCGAAATAAGTTAATTATGTTCTAGACACGACTCAATCATACTCATAGTCAGATTTCATATTAACATAACGCATTCAAACTCATAATTATATATAAGTCATAATATATTTAATTACACGATTATCTAGGTGATTATACACGGATATACGTTATTCTTAATATCTATTTTCCGTGTGTCAATCATAAAGTGTATCTACTTAATTGTGAACATCTCGATGATTAATTATCTAAAGGTGAGCAATCAATTAAAAAATGCAACGAGCATGCAAAATTAATCAAGAAACACACGATTACCAAACTATTTGTCTTTGAATTTAAAATAAACAAATAAATGGTTCATTTTTGTCTAACGTAAAGGAGTCTAGCTTCACATATTTCTAAAAATGAAACAACGAGAATAATGAAAAAAATCACCCGAAATTTATAAATATAAGAAAGAGATGTCACTGTCTAATTCATGTTCTTGATCTTTAATCCCGAGTTTTGATTCTCTAAGTTCTTGATATTTCTTAATTCAATCCAATTGATAGATTTGTTATCATCTTTAACTCATATTGAATTAGCTCTTCATTTTCGAATGATTTAGTGGCATTGATGTGATTTGAGGGGTAAGAGATGGATTCTTTTAATGTTTTCCCACGTTCTTGATATATAGAATGTGAAATTATGTTAAGAAACACGTCCAAAATGAATTCCAAATGAAAGTTACATTTGCGTCATGCATGGTTATGTCTTTACGTGATTGTCAGTATTTTTATCACGTATTTATCTTTTGATGTCTGATTAAATCGATTCAAATTATGTTGGAAAGCTAACTCAAATGGATATAATTATTCTATAAATATCATTTTTTTCAATTCAAACGTTTATTATGTGAAAAGTGGGTCTCAATCCGCTGCTGAACACTTGGACCGGTGAAAATATTTTGACTATATATCAATACTTCGCTCATTTGTCTTCCATTTGCATCCAATTGATCATATATTATCTTCAATTATAGTTTTGTGGTCTGAATCAACTACTGAATATTTTTAATTAGGTCCCCAAACTTTAATTTCATCTGTTTTTCGTCAATGTTTCGTTCCTTTCTTTTAATTTCACTTCAAATCATTGAGTTATTCACAACAAACGATAAATACATGATATTTAAGTTATAATATATCAAAAGTAATACAAAAATATTGCAATTTAACGACCTGGACTATTGTACAAAATGCACTTACCAACTACTAATTTAGTATAATGGCTGAAGTTGGGATTGACAAATTTGATTATTTAACCAAAGTTACTAATTTATCAAATATTTATTTATCGATGTTATACTATATTGACATAAAACTAATAATTGAGAATATTAGTTTTCATTTAGAAAAAAAAATGAACTTTTAATTGAATTTGTGAATTATGTCACATGTGTTGCCATAGCAATTACAATGAGAAGTGAGACTCCAGTGTGAAGCAACTTCGAAGGGATAGCCTCAATTCAAATTGTTTTCTACAATACAATTCGAAAACTTGAAGTTAATATCATTAATATTCGAAATTAGTATGTTGCAGTGAAATGTATTTGGATCCATACACATTGCTCATCATACCACGTAATTGGTTACGCCTGAAAGGAATCTTATTTATGACGAATCTACTTTGCCTAATAAAAAATGGGTTATGCTACAAATACATAACTCATTACCTAATATGTGCCATAATTGACAAATGACAGTTCCCTATTGGGCACTACAAGAATAATCCATAAAAAATTGAGCAACGGATTTTGAGTCAACATTTAAAACAGCACGTTTTAAATTGCACTTTTTGTCTTCATTTTTGCTAAATGTTACAAATTTACCCAAAAACTTTTTTTTTTAGCAAAATACATATCCAATATTTCATTACGTAGCAAATTTGCCTATTATTCCATTTTGTCCATTAAATGACGTATTTACCCTCATATTCAAATTAGACAAAAATAAAAGGAAGCAATAAATAAATAAATAATAATAATAATAATAAATTTAAAAAAGATTCCACAACTTTTAAAAATGTACAAATAAATCACACTTAATATAATTAAATACATATTAAAATATAAAAAAATTTAGAAAAAATAAAATTTCACTTTGCATCTCATACAAATAATGTCACCAAACTTCAAAACGAATCTCATTAGTCTTTTAACTTAACATCGTGAATATTGTTATCACACAAACGGATTTCATTGGTCTTTTATCCAATCCACTCCACTCGACATTGGCTGTCCCCTGAAAACCACGACTTAATAAACTCAATTAGCATATGTTAAGAGTCCCATTATATAAAAATTCATTTCCTCCCAAACTTATTTTCAATTATTTCGATAACATAATTTTATATGTAAATTCGAAATTTTTTCGTACTCTTTAAACAAACATTCTTAAAAATAAATAAATTCAAAATTACAAAATTTAAATTTCAAAAATTGGGACTTAAAGATAGGGCTGTAAATGGATCGGATATGGACCAGATTTGTCTATATTCGATTCGATTTGACTGGATTCGATAAGAATATTTATCCGATTTGATTCGATAATCCAACAGATATTTGATTGTTAAATCCATATTCATTTTGTTATGTTATCGGATATCCGATCTGAAATTAAAGAAATTAGGTAAAAATAATAATGTTGGAATCAATTTTTTTCCCAATTTTTTCAATTATAAACAGATTTAATACTTATAAAATTTTCAACTTTTTTATGTTTGAATTTGATAACTTTTTTATTTTAAATTTATTTATTTTAGTCACAAATAATATGCCATAAAAATATTTTACCGACTTAATTATTTATAACAAATCGGATCGGATTGTTATCAGTTCGGATTGACCTATATCCATATTTGATCCATTTAGTTAAGGGATTATCGATTTCGGATCTTGATCGTGTTATCAGACTGAGACATTGAATCCATATCCCATTAATTTCATCGAATTTG
>CAIGRB010088556.1:90501-104920 GCA_903798255.1 Fraxinus quadrangulata | reverse complement strand
TCTCAAAAATTGCATGTAAAGTTTTACAACATGGTATAAACGTATAGATACACATGACCCCCCAGGATTCCCCTGGTCCGCCATTGCATGTAAAGTTTTACAACATGGTATAAACGTATAGATACACGTTGAAACAAGATGAGTGGTCATAGAATAATCCCAACAAGATAGATGTATAGATACATGAATTTGTTAATCCTGCAATATGCATGAAATTCACGAGGCAACAATCGAGCTTCGTGAAACTTAAAATGCCACCATACAAGAACCCGTGTACCCATAGCTTCCCACCAAAACATAATCATGTTTGCAAAATACCACTGGTGATTTTGCTTTGAACCCACAAGTACGAACAAGTAAAATGGATTTAACTGCAGTGATCTGGCATTCTGATGACTTGGATCTCTTCAGCACCATCTGGCTTCTTGAATTGATAGCAGTTGATCCATTCTGATAGCCTGTAATGGTATCAGATGTCGGTAACAAATTTGAATAAGAACCATTAAGTTTTTCTTTACGATAAATCCTTTTTACGTCATTCTCTGGTGTCTCATCTGGATTAACATTAGATGCAACTATCTGATCTTCCGCAGTAAAATTCAAGATTCTCTCAGATTCACTTAGAAAACCGATGGCTTGCCATGCATCTGCCACAAGCTGAATAGTTTTCTTCTGAGGACGCACACCCTTCTCTTCCATAATTTGGAGGAACTCCTCAGCTTTCCATGGCTGTTTTGCTTCCCCGTATCCCCATATTAGAGTTTCAAAGGTCTTCAAATTTGGAGATACATCCATCTCACACATTTTCTCGTACATTCTTAGAGCATACTCCATTTTACCAGCGCTACACCATCCACTGATGATTGTAGTGAAGATTACAACATTTGAATGAACTCTTGACGACCCCATCACTTTCAGAAGGGCCTCGGCCTTTTCTGGTTCTCCGGCACGCACATAGCCTTTTGCGAGAATGCTAAATGCATGAATGTCAGGTTCTATGCAGTGCTTAACCATATCGTCAAATATTTCTTGGCATTTGTCCATGAGTCCAGCAGAACTCCATGCATTCATTATAGTGCTAAATGTTACCACGTCAGGTTTTACCCCGAATTCTTCCATCAATGTCATTGTCTGCATAAATCAAGAAGAGAATTAAGAAACAGAACATTTTCCACAAGTAGACTATGAAGAGGAAAATGCCAACCCCACTTTAGTACCTAACACGTGTAATAACAACATATTAACTTTGAATATCCAGTAGTAGCCTTGTATCTGCTAGGCGATAAATGGATGAGATCTTGCATAATGCTACTTTATATTACAAAAGTCGGGAAAATCTGTGATTCATTCCTTTTATTACAAAAATAAAAAATGACAGTGCATGGCCTTGTTTGTCTAGGACATAAACATCCTCTTGCTAAATTAAGAAACTGAACCAATTGAAGAATATAAATGAAACTGCTGGCCGATTATTCTCATTCGTCTCTAACACAGAATATTTCGATTGAGAAAAATTCATTTTGTCATCATCAAAAGTCAAAGCTTACCTCATCAACTCCATCAGGATCAGTACAGTCGAGAAACCCTTTGACGAGTGAGTTGAATATGACAAGATTTGGATGCACACCAAGATCCTTCATCTTATACACAAATCTGAATGCATCCGTCATATTACCTTCTTCGCAATAACCATTTACAATAATACCACATGTCCGCTCGTTTGGTTTCACTTTGTCGTTTAGCATCTGAAATATCATTGCTTCAGCTTGACTGGTGTCGCCATTCTGAGCATAGGCCTTTGCTATTGTATTGTACGTCACAGCATCAGGTTTGACGCCAGCTGAAATCATTTTGTAGACCACATTCCATGCTTCCAAAATGTTTCCCTTGTTACACCAAGCTCGAATGAGAATATTATACGTCCTGTCATTTGGTTTCACATTTTCTTCCTGTAACATTATATCAAACAGTTTCAAACATTCTTCGGGCTTACCAATGATTCCGAACCCTTTAATTAAGGTATTAAAGGTACTGGTTGTTGGCTTACACCCTTTCTCTCTCATTTTCCGGAATATTTTCATTGCTTCCTTAATGTTTCCTGATTCAGAGAAAGCATTAATCATTGCATTGAAGAATATAGAGTCGGCTTTTAGTCCATTCTCTTCAACCTTATTAAGGAGTGACGGAATTGACTTGAAACGCTTCTCGAGCGTAAGTGCGGTTAAAACGGTTGTATATGTTACGAGAGTTGGCCTGTGTCCTTCTTCCATTAAACCTTTGAAAATAGAGTGGACTTCGCGAGGCTTCCCCTTCTCTATCAAAATATTCATCGACTTTGTTCTCGAGCGAACTGTTTTGCAACTATTATAGCTCGAGCAAATGGGACAGGAGGGTTCAGTTGGAGCGTTTACTGAAGCTGAAAAAGAATGTAATTGTTCCTCTTGCACATGTGGCTCCTGCACAACGATGAAGTTACAGACAAACAATCAATATGTGTCGCCATTTGTTTAACAAAGAGGCAGTCTAATATAAGTTCGAACGATTTGGAATGATTTAGTTCAGACTTAAAAGATCGGCAGCTGAAAATCATTGTCCGAGAAACATAATCAGAAAACAGCTGATTGATATGCTTGGTTTGTTGAATTTCATGGTTAAGCAAGAAGAACTTTGTAGGTGCACAATTGTGAAAGATGGAATATTGTTATTTGTTATTAAACCATGTGATATAAAATTCTCACACTCCACTAAGGAAATTAAATAAACATAAAAAATTATCAATATCAAAATTTTAAAGATACCTATAAAGTATCTCAAAAATCAATGTTGTAATAATGGTCTGAAATACAAATTAATTTTCTTTTAAACAATATTTCAACTTTGCCATTATTTCTCAATGGGATATGGCAAGCCCATAAATTAGCGCACAAAAAAAAAAAAAAAAGAAAGAAAAATTCAAGGACCTGTTTAAATAAGACCCTTCATATAATTCAAATAAATTCAATAAACTTGTGGAGTTACTTTAGCCATACCATCTAGACTGACACTTGAATTTGTGTCTTGCTCATGATTGTTCCATTCGGCTGCTTTCTTTTGACAACAGATTGGGTCCTCTCCTTACGAGAGTCTCCCATATCTTCTAATTGTTAATTGTATGCATCTGAACCTTCTCCTGCTATTGACTTGGCATATTAATTATAGTTGCGGAAATATTTTACAAAAAGAGTACACAAATACTATGCAAATGTTTTCCAGTAGTGAACTAATCAATTTAATAAACTTCAATGAAATCCAATTTTTATGGCTGCACGCTGAGGTTCAACATTAGAACCAAGTAAGCTGATCTAAAGTTTTACTTTAAATTTTAGCACTGACTTTTCCTACACTAGATAATACTGAACAATAACTCAGAGCCGCTGGATCAGTGTCAATTTAGTACTTTGTAAATGCATGTTCTGTGAGATGCCTAAATCTACACGCATATTGAATAAAAAAGGACAACAATTGGACATAGTTCAACACTTTAATTCATACTAATCAATTGTGCCGCGCAATCAGTATCAATATCTTCAAGAAGACGACTTTGCTTTAAATTTATGCCCTTGGGGCAAACAAACAGTTTTCAAGATCATAGTTCAGAAGCTCCGAAGACTGACTCATATATTTATTGTTTGTCTCGTAAGGAGGATTCTCCCATTAAAAAAAAAAGTATTATTAAAATAAGAAAAGAATATAAAATCTTCATCATTGTAATTTCCAATCCTCTCCAATACAAGGTACCAAACATGCATCGAGGAAGTGGATGGAGAAATTTAGTTTATTTAAATTTTGAAATATTGTGAATTCTAAACACTTAATTAAGCGGATGTATGTATGCAAGCTTAGCTAGCATCAAAGATGGAACACATCAAGAACCATAAAGTAAGAAGCCCCATGATGTACGTATCATCTACTAAAACTTCTCGTCAATCGAATTATAAGAGGAAAAATTAAACTTGCAACATAAACCAATATCATAGACCCCCACCACCAAGTAAGAAAAGCAAATTTAAGAAAAGAACTATAAAATTTGGTGGACAATGTGCAACATAATTGCACTATGCAATTTGCAGGGTAATCCACACACGTATTAGGTCAGCCTAATATTCTTATCATCTATATAAAGGATTTTAAGGGATATTTTTAGTATAGACAAGATAGACAGGAGCATGGTTCCCTTGTAACTTCTTTCTCCATTGCACGAGAAAATTTACAATAGCAATTTGAACATTGACCATGAAATCCCAAGTCATATTATCAAAGCCCATTAAGAGCAATTTGATCCTATCAAGATGGAATTGCAAGTCCAAATATAATATCGAAGCTCATTAAGCTCAAATGAGTAACTCGATCTGTTTGATGCTCATATGAGCAATCGGATTCCAAGATTCGTCCTCTCACATGAGCCACCATCTTGGAATCATGTTAAGGATAAACCCCACGTTAGTTAGACATGAAAAAACCTACCAATGTATAAGGGAATGTGCTACTTCTAACAAGGTTCCCTCAATAATGGTGAACTACTGTGAATCTGTATGTACTTCGCTCATTTTCTGATTGTTTTTCTATTCTATTATTACTCTGGCATGTAGGGATCAGGCTTATACAAATGGGACAAAGATGAACGATATCTAGACAGAGTAACTGACTGAACTCACTTTAAATAGAGAATCATTCAAAAGCACCATTATAACAGTTACCTCCACACTTAAAACACCCACAAAATTAACTACCCATTGTGTTCTAACTTGAAGCAACAGTTTCAAGAAGTCAGTGCACAAAATGGGAAACAAAAATTATTTAACGCATGATCATCAATATGTATCAAAATGGCACACACAACACACACTCTACAGAGAGAGATAGTACCTTGTTGATTTGAGTTGGGTCCAGAGGAAGGGGAAGAAATTGCATGGTAGCAGAGTAGAATCTGTATAAAATGAGATTGTATTGTAGTGAAGTGGCATCTGCTTGGGTTAATCTTATCCACATATATTCTCAGAAATCAGAAAAAAAAAAAGTGAAAAGATTTTTTTTTGTTTTTCTCAGTTTCTATCCAGAGGCTTAGAAGGAATCAGGAAATGCGGCCGAGTGGAAGCAAAGCCTGCCACGTCTATTTTCCACATTTTCATGTTTGAAAAATATACTTCCACTCGTTTGACGTTATAAGAGCTGTTTGGCTAAGCTTAAAAGTTCAATCTCACTTGTGACATTCCATTCACTCCTTGAAAAAGTGAAGCTATGAACTTCTCGTGAATAAGTAACCATGTTAGTTTAAAATAAATAAATATTTTAATTAGTTAACGTTGAAAATAAATAATTAAAAGTTGCTTTTAAATTGTGTAACAATTTTCTACTTAAAAGGGGGGGAAAAAAATTAGATTCTCACATTGATAGAGCTCGTTTAAGACTTGTATTTTTCCAGCCATTTTGAAAAGATTGGGAACAAAATATGCAACTTTTCTTTAATTTATTGTAAAGTAAATAAAAATTTATAATAAACAAATCGTTTGCTTGTATCTTGTTGCGAGTTGACACCTATTGGGAAAAAAAAAAAAAAAATTAGAGTTCGCATAAGCATGTTAACTTTATGAAGAAGAGTAAAACTTTTTATGTTAATTATTGTTTTTACATATATCAATATAAGATTCAACATTAAACAGAACTTCTGATCAACTCTTAAAATTAACAATCATAATTGAAAAAGCATCAACATGTAAATAGTCACTTCTAAACCTAAATAAATTGACCTTTTTTTTTACATTGGGTTTGAAGAAGGTATAGGTTCTTGGAGAATACATGTCGTATGAAATTCTAAGTACTTTCGAAAAAAGTAACTTTTAAGCTTTGTCAAACATGGTCGTTATGAACAGAAATCACTAACTACGGACTATAAATATGAGCTATGACCTCCACCAAAGGGGATAGTCAGCTTGAATACAGAAGATATCATCAAGCATGGGCAATATGTGAAGTCGATGCCCTGAGACGAGTAAACGATTGGGCAGCTTGTTAGTCCTAGAAAAGACGAGGTATTTGATACGATAATGAAAAGATATGGAGGTGGCAAGCAGATTAAAAATTAACATCGATGGAGTTAAATATATTGGTTGTCATTGAACTTTAAGAGAAATTTTATGTTGGTCACTAAACTTTAACTTTATTACTATTCAGTCGCTCCATTAATTTGACTAACAGCATTGATAACGTGGTAGTCTAGTTATTTGCCAACTAAACTCTCACTTCAGCTTTTCCGTTTGTCAAACTAATGGGGCATAGACAAAATAATTAAATTTAACAAATATTTAAATTCACCAACCAACGTGAAATTTTCTGCTAAAAGTTGATCTACCAGCCGTGTTTATTAACCAATACTGAGGTTAACTTACAAAAAAATTGGTAAGCATAAGAAGACAGATCCAAACATGAACAAGATGATAAAATGTCTAGAAATCCTATGGAAAAGGGGGCATAATCACAGTGAGAAGTAAACAATGCAGTAATCGGATGGAGGAAACAGACAAGTAACATACAGGAATATTTAGTAGAACTCCTTGAGGATTGACCAGGACGGGCATGGCTCTTCTTGTAGCAACTGGGATAGATTTTTTAAGGACACGAGCTCTATGTGCTGATAATTTGGCATGATCTGAACACGCGATCGTTTTCTTGGAGTGAGTTTGTTGTTGAAAATTTTCCATGTTTCTCAACTTGGACAAGTTAGAAAGATAAATCCAATCAGTATCAATCATGTGGCGCACTTCAGCCCCTGTCTGATGATCAATCATGCAAGAACTACAACACTGTCCTTCAACAACCAAGTCCTTGTCCCCCACAACCTCGTTCATAGATGATATATTAGAAGACATTTTATGGAATCCCATCCAGTTCAATATAAATCTGTTCATGAAGTATCCTACTTGTCCAAGATAAATTGATTTGCCGGAAGGAGCACCTGCATGCTGTACATCATATTTCGTCTCACATTCGGAGATCATTTCAGGTTCAGACTTAAAATTTTCACTTTCTTATTTCTGCAAGGAAACAATACTCCTATGGGTAGAGTCACTAAGAATGCCCAACCTTTTGGCTTCAGTAAGAACAGATACAGAGGATGATATGTCCATAGTTGGCGAATTTAAAGCATCCGAGAAATTTATCAGAATACGCTATCACACTAGCTATAATTTGCTCTAACTCGCTTGAAACAAAGCATTCACGTCCACCGTACGTGCAGGCTTCAAATAACTTCATTGTTGGAGGAAATGGCAAATTAACAGAACAGCATACTAGGATTTTAGTTCCTTTAGACCCCGGAGCTGGACAAAGGTAACAACCAGCTACAGTAAGACAAGTCTGCAAGAATGCAAAAGAAATCCCCGTAATTAACAGGTACATTGATAACATTGTAAGAAGAAATCCACGAACTCTAAAACGTGATTTAATTCTTTGCTTTGAAAGAGAAAAGGATTAAAACGGAAAATTTCAAAACCGAGTTAGTACCAAACGAGGACTTTTTTGTCATTTCTTAGTAAGTAATGTAGCAAACAAGATATAAATCAAAAGTCCCAATACAAAAGGCGGGGCAGAACTTTCACCTTGCAAGGAGAAGTACAAATGTAGTCCAATAGCAATTTTGATAACTGCCTCGAACAGGTCTATGTTTTTGTGAGATGAAATGATGTAACTTTTAGCTTTAGTAGGTCATTCAATACAAGTAATGAAAAAAACATGAAAAATAGCAATACCTGCAACACCAAGGCAATAAATTTCCTAAGGCACATGTCCTTGACTTCTGTTGGATTGAGGTTTTCTAGATCAATCACTGCATATCCATGCTGCATTGGTATTTGGATATAGTTTGAAGTAATCAGGACAAAAATATTTCTTATGATCACATTTAACGAATTTTAAGCAGAATGAGCCAAAATATAACCAGAAAAAGTTTTGAAGGCATATTTTTGTATACAACAAAAAGTGTATAAATTGTGCATTATTCGTGATTGTCATAGTTGTAGGGAGAACTAGACAAGAGTATAACTGTACAAGTAACAAGGAAAAAAAAGCGAAAATCTTATTCTTTATTTTTTTCAATCTCTGCCTAATACCGTGTAGCAAACATGCACAGAGATTCTTAATTATAGAAGTATACATACAGGTACGATGGTCACAGCCTCCTCTATCAACTTGCAACAGATTTTGTCAACAAGCAATCTTGTTCTCCGGCATTCAGATATAACTGCTTGTAACTCGGTCTTGAAGATAGCTGCAGGACAGATATAAATGTCTTTAAATGTGCAAATTCGCTAGTGTTCATATGGAAAACAATACCAGCAAAACAACCGATGCCACAAATGGCATTAAAAATGAAAGATATAATAAAAGGTAAAGACTTAGCTGGTGATATAAATGGAAACTAAGTAGATAACCCTGTGATGCATCAAACTTAAAATGCTTAAATCAGTAGCACATCTTACACGTCGACTAGCTATTTAAAGACATTCTGATCCTATTGCGAACATACAATGGGCTCCGATTTGTTGGATCCTCCACCCATTCTTGATTGCCCCCTCGACATATCTGCAACATTAACAAATGAAACATGAATTTGCACCTAGCTCAAAATGAAACTAGAAACCAAAAGAAATAAAATATAGTTTATATATAACTATATAGCCACTTTAAGAAGGTTTACATTGTACATATCTTCCTTTGAAAACTCTAGGAGTGGTCAAACCAATACAATGCCATAAGCTTTTGATGCTTCACAACTACAATATGGAAATTTTGAAAAAAATTGAGAAGTGAATGCCATGCCAGCAAGCCCAAGCATACCACTATTGCGAGATAATCTGAGAACGAATAGCTCGGCCTGCATTGTGACTCTGTCTTAGCAATAATAATCTAACATCCACACAGTGCCTATTCACTTTGATCAGAACCATAAATTTTTTGCATTTTTTCCAATGATATCTTGACCTTGTTTATTCCCACTAACACAATTCAGAAAAAAAGAATAAAAAGAAATGCCTACGATGAAAATAGGATGAGAACAAAAAGTATCTATCGACAAACAGTTAACAGCCTCCTATTAGATGCAACCATATGTTCATTTCACAAGCGACTCCAAACATACAAAAGGATTTGCAAAGGCACGGGCACTAGTATAAAAATGCAGCTTATTAACAGAGAATAAATGCATTGAAAGAAGCTTGGATAACAGGTTTATCATTTGACAAAATTCAACTGCGTTCTTAATGACATAAAAACTCATTGTTAGATTTGACTACAACTTCAAACATACATGAGCATGTGCCAGACAACTTATCAAAAAATGGAGGAAAGAAACAAGAAGAATCCTCCATTTGAAGCAAACCTGGCCATCTGCATGATGAGCAATCAACAGTACTCTGATCTGATGTTGGAGGCAAATATGTTGGAAAATTTCATACCTAGATAATTAGAGGGTGAAAAGGTAAGAAAAAGATATTCAATACCATATGGGATTCACTCATCTTTCCCTGTTTCCCAGATGCAGGGATTGGCGGTTGGAGGGTTGGGGTGTGGAGATGGATTGCAAAAGACAAAGCAAGTGGATTTGATCACCTCTTATCATGGGCTACCTCTTGCAAGTGACCAGGTTTGGGCCTACCGTCCAACCATTCGCAACGAGCAACTTCACATTTGATTCCTAAACACAGCCTACATTACATCAATGGAAGCCTCATGTTCAAAGTATATCCAAAACCACCTGAAAGAAAGAAATGGGTATATGTACCCATATCAACAATTCGTCGGCAAACAAGGTTCGCTTCCTCTGTATGTTCTTTTCGCAATCCATGGTCTACAACAATAGCCAAAAGGCCATCAACAGACTTGCTTTTTCCCGTGATAGTAGCAGGATTATGAGTTTCACTTTTCCAGTGTGCAGAAAACACACAGGGCCATGCTGTCAGGGCCACCAGTAACGCCAATAGCTGAACAGAAAATCAAAACACTCTTGTCAATCACAATTACTTTCCATTAGAAGAAAAAAAGACAAAATATGATGCTTATAGAGAAAAATACATATTAAGGTGCAAAACATGTCTTGCTTCTTGATTCAATCATGTGTTGCCATGAATTTCAATAGGAAATGGCATAGTTCAAATTCCAGTAATATTTAGATTTTACATTCCTTACCATCTGGTGTACTCAATTGAATATTTTGGTAATTTAAAAAGGGTAAAACCAGTAAATGCTTTCAAATACTTAGCATAACCAAAATTTTAAAGCTAATCCTATCAGAACCATAGTGGCAAATTCACTCAGCCTGATTCCAATAAAGATCTGGTAAAAGAAACAAGAGGATTGTTTGAATCTCAGTTGATCTCCTAATCCTGGTATACATCATCCTTCAAATATTCACATCGTGAGAAAATTCACCTCATAAAAAATAAGAGAAATAAAGACTCAACTTACCAAAGAGTTGGAGAAAAAGGACTTGGGAAATCTCAAATATTTTCTAGGTATCGAAATGGCAAGATCAAGAGATAGTCTGTTTGTTTCTCAAAGAAATTATGTCCTCGACTTACTTAAAGAAATGGGATCTTTAAGGAATAAAACTGCAGCAACTCCTGTATATCCAAACCATAAACTGGGATTTAGCGGTGAAGAAAATCCAGTTGATAAAAAGAGATAGCAAAGGCTAGTTGGGAACAGATCTTTCTCACATGAGACCCGACTCACTTATGTGCTAGGAATGGTAAATCAATTTGTGCACACTCCCATGGAGTGTCATGGAGGCAGTTCAAAAGATTCTAAGATGTCTAAAAGCTACTCCAGGAAAAAGGCTTCCATTTAAAAAATCTGAGCATCTCCTTGTGGAAGTTTATACCGACGCAGACCAGGCTGGTTCAGTTACAGATAGAAGTTCTACGTCTGGCTATTGTACTTTAATAGGAGGGAACCGGGTCACTTAAGCAAAAAACAATATTGTTGTTCGGTCTAGTACAAAAGCTGAATATAGAGCTATGGCACAGTTAACAAGAAAGATTCTATGGATCCAAACATTACTAAAAGAAGTGAAATTAAACTTTCTTCACCTATGAAAGTAATAGTAAATGTGCAATAAGTTAACTCACAACCCTGTCCAATATGATCGAACTAAGCACGTTGAAGTGGACAAACACTTCATCAAATAAAAATTGAAAATGGACATATTACTGCCCCATTCATTACAACTCACCAACAGTTGGAGGATATTCTCACCAAGGGAGTCTTGCTGCTGCTTTTGACGATTTGATAGGCAAGCTGGGAATGTGCAACATTCACTCACCAGCCTGAGGGACGGTATTAGAATCTCATTTGATTTGCTGATTTTACTATAATGGATACTTTCCTAGTATATTTATGATATGTATAATATTCTAGGATTTAATTATGATTTGTATAGTTGTAATTAATATGTTGGTGATTATAATTCCTAGTATAGACCGTGTATAAAAAGGATGTATATCATTCTCTCTAATGCATAAGAGGAATTACAGACAAACAAGGATAATGTTTCTCATGACCCAAAAAACATAGCTCAGATGTTGCTCTCTTCACTTTAATCCCTATGTAAGTTCCTTGTAAACAAAAAAAAAAAAAGGAGAAAAATTCAAGACTTTATTTTGCAAAGGCTGGGGGAATAGTAGTATATAAGTCCATACCATGAAGTTATTCTCAATGCATCAGAGAAATGCACACAAAGTGTGTCTTTCTAATTGAACTCGGAAGCTTATTCTTATCAGTTCAAGCATTTGACAACTATACAGCAATATCGAGTTACATGGAGAAATGATTACGATACCCAAATAAGCCAAAATGCAAGCTTATTTTTTTAGAAATAAGCACACCCAAAGTTGTGTTGGGGGAATAAGTGGTTTGTGTGTAGATTATCAATTAACATAACAAATTAAAATAATATAAACATAAGAAGAGAGTTAGAAAGTAAGTCTTAGGGAATCACATCAAGGACGTTGTCCTAAAGTCGTGTGGTCTCCCATTTGTGTGGGTACTTTTGCTTCAAGATAAAAACGTTATAGCTCACAACCGATTCTCCTTCTATGAACACGACTACAAGAGATAAAAGAATGAATCTTTATGAGTTGTCAACACTATAGAAACAAAGTACGAAAAATTTAATGATAGTATTCTATCAAATTATATTTTCAAGTTATATTTTCCAATGAAATATCACCTCCTTGTATAGTGTAAAATTCAATTCCCACATCAATCCATTCAAAATAAGTTATACTCCAAAAATTAAGATTTTTCATTTTGTATTGAACTGAAAAATATAAATTAAAACTGAAAATTAAACTAATGAAACGTGAAAATTAATATTAACTTTAATTTTGAAAGTTAAAACTTTTTTTTTAAGTTACAACAATCCCCCACTAGGTTTAATATATATATAGCGGCAACATTATACTATGTAATTGGTGTATGTGTCTTTCAGACTTGAACGTGATAACAATTTCCATTTGAGGGAGCTATAATGGACTAAACATTAAGGTCCCTTTAATCAAACTTCAATTGCCACACACAGTATCAAATTTGACTCATTTTCGCTGTCACCCGTGAAACAGTGTTAAAGTTATTCCACTGTGTATCTTTTAAGATAAGTATGTCCTCTACTTCAGCATATGAATTTTCCTTAAATGTTTGCATAGCTATTAGATTATCCTTAAATTTTCTATAATGTTATTTCCTTTAAACTATATCACCTTTGAGCTCCATCATTCAACAAAAATGCATAAGCATGCTTACATTAGAGTCATAATCATTCTGTTGAATTTAATTCTAAAAATTACATGAAATCAACATCAAAATAAACCAAGAAGTATGCTAACAGTGCAAAACTCTCATATCCATGCTTAACTACTTAAACTACTCAAGATATAAAACGGAAAAAGCCAAATGAGTTACCTGAATCTCTCCCTCAGAGTTTATAATATTCATCATGAATAACCTAGAAAGAAATCGAACTAATCGTCTAAAAAGTGAAAAAGCCTAATTGCCAAAATTAACAGACCTTTTTGTACCCAATTGGCCACTTACTCGAACTTAGGCACAGCCCATCAAATCAAACATTACTTTTGCATAAATTCAAACGGTCCTATAAAAAACACAGGTGCAAAGGCACAAAAAACACATAAATAAAATGAACAAATACTGACCAATGCGGTGATGAGGTTTAAGGCCTGCCATTTTCATTCGTTTGGCAAAGATCTCTGTGTATTTAGACATGTCAATTGGGTCATGCTGTTGTTGGTGGACACTGAGGAGAACGCGAGTTGCGGAGAACCGGAGGTGATGTGAAGAATAGAGTGGGAATTGAACAAGTCCATGTAAAGACATGAGGAGGCATTGCGCCATGGGAGATGCTTCGGCGGCGTACAGAAGATGGAGAAAACTCTTGGGTATTTGGCGCAAATCTTGTACATCGTTTGCTTTTATTATACAAATTGTCCTTAAAATTTTACTTTTTGCATTTTGAGCCTCCTATCATGATTTTTTACGCAAATGGTCCTTTTCGTCTGATTCCATCCATCCATTGATCATTGTACTAATCATCAAATATTGGCCTAAATTTCTATATATATCATTAACCTAAATCCAAATCCAAATCCAAATCCAAACACTATCCTTGCGGAAGTACAAGCGACGACATGGTGAAATGCCGACTTTCGAAAGGAACATCTCAAGCAACTTTAAGCCCCTATTTGCGCTATATTCTTTAAAAATTGATTTTCCTCAAATTCATTTTCAAACATACATTCTTCCAATAAAATAATTTTACACGTAAATTCAAATTTTTCTTACTTCTTAACCGCACATTCTTAAAAAAAATTAATATTCCAAAATTTATTTTTCAAAAAAGGGCTCAAACGTAAGCTAAATGTAAAATGTAGAGGGATCATCTCAAAGTAAGTACTTTTTTTTTCTCGATTCTGTATGTTGTAAAGTGCTTTGAATACTTTAATTTTTGAACAAGGCCACTTTGCACTACAAGAAACACGACTAGGTCTGACCATTTTTCTATTTACATAGTACAATCTACTTGTCTGTCAACTATGCACATAGTGGCCCTAATTCATAGAATTGCAAAATGCAATCAAAGAGATGAATTATCATAATCGAATAGATGTCGAAGACTTCTTGAACTACTATGAAAAACAACACAACTTTAGAGATATTAACTAGCGAGCTCATAATTGAGAGCATCATGAGAACTAAAGATGGTAATAGATCGAGCCGAGCCAGCTCAACCTATATAAGCACGAGCTTGGCTCGTGGCTCGTGCTCGCCACGAGCCAAGCTCGGCTCGGCCCACGAGCTCATGGTTCGCGAGCCG
>CAIGRB010088556.1:71797-90042 GCA_903798255.1 Fraxinus quadrangulata | reverse complement strand
TAGAATTGCAAAATGCAATCAAAGAGATGAATTATCATAATCGAATAGATGTCGAAGACTTCTTGAACTACTATGAAAAACAACACAACTTTAGAGATATTAACTAGCGAGCTCATAATTGAGAGCATCATGAGAACTAAAGATGGTAATAGATCGAGCCGAGCCAGCTCAACCTATATACGCACGAGCTTGGCTCGTGGCTCGTGCTCGCCACGAGCCAAGCTCGGCTCGGCCCACGAGCTCATGGTTCGCGAGCCGCTTTTTTTTTTTTAACCTAGACCTTTAAAAAAAAGAAAAAAAGGACGAGTCGCTCATGAAAAACGAACCAGCAGGCCGGCTCAAGCTAAGGCTCGGGCTCGTCTTTTGACAGGCCCGAACGGCTCGTGACCCATTTTTTACGAGTGTCGACTAACCGCTAGACTCGTTTGGCACCACTAATGAGAACTAATCAAGATGTGATAAAGATGAAGGTGGTAGTTTAATATTGAGCCCATTTCTTGAAAAGCAGCTCTCAAAGCAATGATAGTCAATAATGAGAACCAAACAGGGTTGAGAAAATCACATCAAAAGTTGATAGTTAAAGAAAAGTTAGAAATGGATTCCTCGTATTCATGAAGACGAATTCTTTCCTTGAGCCCATCATTCTCGATGGCGAGAACTTCCCCGCTATTTATGATCTAAGGTGACATAAATTTCAAAAATAAATAACTAATGATTAAATCATATTTTTGCCTCATTGTCTATTATAAGCACTATTCAAAAAATTATTATTTTATATATTACCTGATATGTGTATGATTTCTTTGTAATGTAATATCTTATAAATTTAGCAAATTATTAATTTAGTACATTATTCCCAAGTCGAGACGATCAAGAATATTATTTAATTGAGATTATTAGTTTAGCAGGTATATCATGGTTCTACAGTAGATAAATAAAGAAGAAAAAAAAATCATTTTCCACTCTCTTTTTGCTAGAGTTCTTTATTAAAATTGGTATTTACCATTTTATCCATGAAAAGTGAGTTGCTAAACCTTATAGACAAATATATCTATTAAAGATTAATAACTCAACAACAAAGTTTATATAAAGAAGTAACAATTCTGTCTTGATCCGAGTGGAGATAGCATTGCAGAATAAATGGTTCATCTATTTAGGACATAAGTGCTCCAAAAAATGAAAGTTTGGAAATGCTTACCCATGAAGCATAAGCATTTGGAGCCAAGCACTATGTAAAGTTAGGGGTAATTCCCCCATTTTGAAACAATTTTGTTGATTTTAAGCCCTGGCCTGCCAGTGAATTTCCCATCTCCCAATACATTTTTGATACATGAATACATTACCTCTTCGTAGCAATAACATTTTGACACCACCTTGACATCTTTCTTTTTGCAAGGAAGATGTGATTAACGAGGTGTCAAACGTACAGAAAGCCCTAAACTAAACAAATTTGGTCAGATAATGAAATGATGTTTTAAGATGGTAAGGTTGGTGAACAAATAAAAAATTTCAAACCAATGACAGAATTACAGATTTCATTCACAACATCAAATTATAAATGTAGTAGAAACGATGTACATATTGTGTCTCTGCAAGTAACGATATTTATCCGATGCACTAACATTCACAACCAGATGATCTTTGTTGCTGTCCAGACCCCACGTCGATCGTATCAGGAAGGTATCTTCATCAATTTCACAAAAGTAAATTTATAGAAATTATTAGAATTTCATATAGAAAAGAGTGAATGAGTATGGATACTTAGCATAACAATCATGAAAATTCATGTTCAAGTTTCATAAAATTGCAATGCAAGTCGTATTATATTTTGTTGAATAAAGCTTCGAGGGTTTAAAACTATATGTGTTGTGCTAATTTTCTAAATCAGTATCAAGACAATTCCAACATCCTGAAGCCTAAGAGTTGCTAAATATCAATTGACGATTCAGATGCCGTATCAGTCTATTACCTCCCGAGCATAACAATCATGAAAATTCATATTCAAGTTTCATAAAATTGCAATGCAAGTCGTATTATATTTTGTTGAACAAAGCTTCAAGGGTTTAAAACTATGTGTGTGTGCTAATTTTCTAAATTAGTATCAAGACAATTCCAACATCCTGAAGCCTAAGAGTTGCTAAAAATCAATTGATGATTCAGATGACGTATCAGTCTATTACCTCCCGAGGAAAGAAAACATAAATAAGAAAATACCCTCAAAGAGAAATATACACCCTTTCATCCTAGAAAAAGATAAAGTGAATTAAATTCCCAATTTGAACACAAAAATATAATACTAACTGCTTATGTGAACTGGAAATATATTAGTGAAATAAACTAGTTTGGTAGGGAGTATTGCTGGAAGGAGTGGGCCAGGAAAGTTTGGAGCAACAGTAATCACAGGAATACTTCTTTTGTTATTTCTTGAAAAGTTTATTCTTCACTGCTAGTTTTAGTATAATACCAAGTTACCAACGAAGTGAGGAAAATTTCTTCTCTTTCCCTATAGATATTTAATAACATGGAGGATTGGTTGCATTCAAGAAGGGAAAGGAAGGGAAATGTACCATGTCTACTCTACCTCATTCATCAGGAGGAAAAGGAAGGTGAAGGGAAAGGAGAGGATGGAGAACTAGTGGATCAGAGAAAATATAATTTACTTCTATACTCTGATTGCACAGTCTACAAAATTTAATTTGAGGTAGGTTCAATATTATCTATACGTCCTTTACTCCAAATTTGGAGCAGAAGAAAATATGGTTCATGCCCCTCAACTTCTACTTCCCCATCATCTATTTGGTCAACCAAACAAGGTAATGTGTACCCTTTAGTTTCCTTGGAACTTGTAACCCCAACCAAACATAGTTGAAAATTTGAATCCCTTCCTTATACTTTTCTTTCTCCCTCGCCTTGGGATATACCAAACAGGCACTTAACTCCTTGGATCTAGGAACTATTTTTAACATAAAATAGGCTAGAAAAAGAATCATAACAACATGAATGCAGGATGAGAATTACCACCATGGAAATACAAAAGAAATCCACATTCGGAAGCACTTACAATTCTTCTTCTGGTTCATTTTTCAATGCATTTTTGGCTATACATTCGAAAGCAGCCTCCACATTGAACCCTTCTTTTGCGGAAGTCTCAAAGTAAGGAATACCTTTGGAGGCACACCAAGCTTTTGCCTTCTTTTCAGATACCTGAAAGTGTGAGTGATAAACACATAGATATGACATAATTAATAGGGACTAACAAGAAAAATCTTTTCACTTATGCAATGAGATGGATATGATGGCTTCTGTTCAAATTTTAATTATTTTTTTTTTTTTCCAAATTTTCATATAATGCTAAACCATAGAAGAGTTGGCCTTTATGCTGACCTTGCGTATTGGAACCTATCCTTCAATATAATAAACAGATAGATTATGCAATTTTAATTTGATAGTGAGGAAAAATAGGAAGTACCACTCGGCTATTGCCACCATCAACATCAATTTTATTCCCCAAGACAACAAATGGGAAGTTTTCAGGGTCAGGAGGACTGGCCTGAAAATCAAATTTATCACATTGAGAATTGGCAGACTTGGTGCAAACATTGAAACTGAAATTTGATAGACGAGGGGTATAACCTGAATCAGAAACTCCTCTCGCCAGTGGTTGAGGTTATCAAATGACTTCATGACATTCACATCATAAACAAGTACACAACAGTCTGCACCACGGTAGAAAGCCACACCAAGGCTTTGAAATCTCTCCTGACCAGCTGTATCCCATATCTGAAACAGGGATAAAATTTGGTCAAAGAGAGTAAATTTCTACTCGTTATATGTAAATAACAAGGTTCATATATACATTTCCAAAGTTTTTTGCCCAAATGGATTTTCCCCAGAGAACCTCAAAAACATCCTAATGACCTTCATATCAGAATGCAACTAAGGGAGGAGACGCCTGATACAGTCTCAAGATGGTTTGTATTAGAGAATTTCCACTAAACCATAATAGATAGTATATATTTACCGATTCTCTAGCAAATGAGTGATATAACTGAAGTTTAAGAAGATAGATATTGAGGTAAAGTACTTAAACCTTACTGATCGAGAATGAAAAAGATAATAAATATAATCAGGGCACCTTCAAACTCTTGTTGACATATAGTTTCTACAAAGTAATTATTGCAAGAAAAAAAATGTTGTTTCCTGATGAAAGGCTAATCAATAATCACAGAATTTGAAAAACGGTGCCAATTCAAATTCCATCACCTGCTCCCTAGAGATTACTAGCTCAAAATCAATCAGAAGATATTATTGCTCTGTGAGTTAAGAGTTTCATTTAATCCTACCAAGACAAGAAGGAAAAAAAAAAACACACACACACAAAAAGTTTGGATTTCTGTGGTTAAATTGCACATCTCAAGTTCTTAGATGATTAGCAAACACAAAATTATATTGATGATTTTCTGTTCCTTTTTGCAAGTACATACTGGAAATCAGGTTTGTTTTTTACCAATGTCAAAACAAATCATACCCAAAGCAAATGACCAAAGATTAAAAAACAAAAAAAAAAAAAAAAAAGAAGAAGACTGTTAACGAGTTATTAAGATAATTACAATAACAAAAGCTGTTAGCATTAAACCAAACCTGCAACGTGAAAATCCTGTCCTCAAATAGAACCTCTTTGGTCAGAAAATCAGCACCAATCGTTGCTTTATATTGATTGCTGAATTTCCTATTCACATATCTATTTTATCCTCGTTCAAGGCCAAATAACAATTTCTATCAATCAATATCACGCCATTATCGTTCTAAGTAAAAAAATTATAATAATTACTTCATAATATATAAACATCTGCATTAAAAGGATACTGATTCATCAGAGACGTCTTCCCAACCCTGGCAATGAATTAATCACATAAAAAAAAAAAATCAATTATCCTGCGAATGCGAATATAAATTGTACAGAGAGGGAGGGAGGGAAGGAGGGAAAGAGAGACCCGCTGTCGCCGAGAATGATGACTTTGAGAAGCAAACGGCGACGAGATGCCATCGGAATTCGAAATTTCAAAAGTTTTGAAAATGAAAATTAAAAATTTGGGGCTTTTTACCGGGGAGAACCGAAGATTCAAAATTGAACAATCGAGCAATCGATTATGCAAAGCAAGATGCCCTTTTCTTTTATTTTATTTTTCTTTTAATTTACATATTTCAGGTACCTCGAATAATAATAATAATAATAATAATTTGGTTTCGATTTTAACTACAAGGTTACAAAATTGAAAAATGAAAATCAGTTGCAATCTTTAAAATTGCAAAAATCCTGGAAATTGTAATATTGTGGATGATTTTAAAGAATAAATAAATGAGAATAATTAATAATAATTCGGTTTTCAACCCTGATATTCTATTTGTTGTATTTAGAGCCACTAGTGGCTACGTGATTATGAAAATTTGGGATAATTGCAGTTGCGATCACAAGACTCACTTTTTCGCAGATTTCGCTTCAATATTCATTTTGTATCACTCACAATTCAAAACCATTCAATTTTTAATTTATTTTTTCAATACGACGGCAAATGGATGGATTCCTTCCATTAATTATTAGTTGATCAAGAAAATTAACTTTAATTATATTTCACCAATTTTAAAAAGGTAAAATAGTAATTTTGCATGTTATACTTAAAATAAGATAAAAAATAATATTTTTTTTAAAGAAAAAAATGAAGATAAATCTACATTTTGGATGTGTTTGAAAACATTATTTTGGAAGAATGTGTTTTGAAATAATAGATTAATAGAGAATGTGTTGTTGAAAAAAAGGAAAAGTTATTGATGTGATGAAAAATATTATTTTATTGAAAAATGTGTGCTTGAAAATGAGTAAAAGAATGAAAATAAAAATTTTAATGTAGCTCAAATAGATGTTTTAAAAGATTTTACTTTAACATTCACTTTGTGTTTTTTTTTTTTATTTAAAAAAATTTAAAAAAAAAAAACTAAAAAATAAATTAAAAAAAAAAAAAAGATAAATCTGCATCCACCTCCAACCCACCCCAACCTCCCAAACCCAGAACCCCCACCCACTCTATCAACGAAGTAAAGAAATCGACAAAGAACTTGTTGAAAACTCAATTTCTTGCACTTCAATCCAAACTTTGCACTTGCAATTCTTGACACGGATTCACTTGTTTCCCTCTTGCTAGACTCAAACTATGATAAATACTAGGTTCCATCCGTTCTAGATGACTGTGTGTAGGTTAAAATTGTTGGATTAATTTTGTGGACTAACATAATCTAATGACAATTAACATTTCATTATGCACATATGACATTTGGGCCACTTATGGGATGGACAACATTATATTACTAACCATGTCTTGGGCCCTTGGATCCATTCTTTAATCTTGCCCAAGCCTACCCATTGGGCTTGTGGCCCACCAGAAATAAATAGCATTTTGATATATATATATATATGTGTGTGTGCGCGCGCGCGCGCGCGAGCGTGGGGGCATGCGCGTGCGCTTCCTTTTCTTGTGTGGTCAAGTGGCGTAAAAAGAAAAAGGGGATTGAAGAATTGGATACAAAGAATCCTAGCCTCCCTCTTTCCAATTGAATCTCATTTGCAGGAACTTCATTGATCTCCCATGGCTTCTAATCAAGTTGTACCAACACTTGGAGGTAATGTGTTTCATTATTGGGTTTTTTATATGCTTCAAAACCATGGACAATATTCTTGACATTGATGCGATTGAATGGGCTGATTTAGATATTCAAATATTGTTGTTTTGCTCACTTAATGTTCATTCAATGTTGTTATATTTAAACATTTGGTATTAGAGCCTAATCCAATGTGTTTTGAAGTGGTAGCATTTATTGATTTTTTTTTTTCCTGTTTCTCAATATTATTTTAAACTTTGGAGCTGTCCATTTTTTTTTTTTTTGGAGTTCAAGAATGAATTCTTGATTTTAGTATATGCAATATTAAAATATGTTTTAACACACTTTTGTATGATAATTTTGCCTTTTATTTTGGGATAGCTTTACCTTTTTTTTTTTTTTTTTTGAGAAGTTATCATTTATTTGACGTGGCATTTTAATTATATTAGTTTTATTATCATATCTTGGATACAATTGAATATTGTGTGCTTGTGAACTTGCCTCTCGTAAGTCTATGCATTCGAATATTTTTGTTGATATTATTTTCTCCCAATTTCGATCACTTTTCTACTAAGATCCATACGGGCAATGAAATTATCCTATCGATGAGTTCATTGTTTGGTAGGATTCTTAGATTGGTGAAGAGAATGCATGAAATATTATGAACCGACACAATTTTTTACTATTCTATCGATACTTGATTGATGCATTTAGTTGTGATGCTAAATGTATTGCTCTTACCTGTGAATGAGTCTATGGACTCTAGCATTCAATGATCACTTTTGTGGATCATTTAAGAAAGTTGAAGAAAGAGCGAATACCATGATCATGTCTTTCACATGCATATTAATGTTGCTCTTGTGTTTTTCTTCAGCTTTGGGCAATCTTCAATTTTCTGCCATTCTGAAGCTAAATGGGACTAATCATAAACAATGTGTTGAATCTCTCATGATGAAACTTGACATCATGAAGTTGGACTTGCCCTTGAGAGAGGACTCTCCTCCTGAGCCCACTGCTGAAACTTCTGCTGATGAAAAGAAGCTTTATAATAACTGGGAATATTCAAACCGGTGTTGTTTAATGATCATGAGGTATCACATGGAGGACTATATATGTGATAGCATTGCAAAAATTGAGACTGCTAAGGCATTTCTAGAAGCTATCAACAAGAAGTACAAAAAGTTTTCCAAAAATGAGAAAAATGAGCTTATGAGCACTCTACATTCCACTATTTATGATGTTGTTAGTGGAATTAGAGAGCATATTAACAAGATTGTGGCATGTTATCACAAGATCAAGGCAATTGGTATGGAACTTGATGAGGACTACATTGTGTGGTTCATTATGGGACTCTTCCATCACAGTTTGACTCCATTAGGTCTAGTTACAATTATCAGAAAGAACAATAGACCATAGAGGAGATGACTACTATTCTTGCCAAGGAAGAGAAAAAGGGAAGGGCAAGAAGTGTGGCTATGGTAACGAACCAGAACAACAATAGTCAGAAAAGGAAGCATCTACAAAAGAATACTAATGACAACAAGCCATTTAAGAAACATAACACGGGTAACAAAGGAAATGGGGCAAGGAGCGCCCTTAGCATCCAATGCTCCCAAGAATGAGGGCTTTAAAAGAAAATGCAATTACTGTCAAAAGTTTGGGCACAAGAAGGTAGATTGCAGGAAACTCAAGGCCAGAATGGAGAAGAAAGGTAATCTTTTGGTAAAAGTTTGCCTAGAGTCAAATAATGTTGATGTGCCTTCTAATACTTGGTGGTTAGACACTGGTGCTACAATTCATGTTACCAATTCCTTATAGGAGATGACAAGCAGAAAGAAACCAACTAGCATGGAGCAGCATGTATATATGGGAGACGGTACAAGAACTCAAGTTAAATTTTTGGGGACAGTCAAATTACAACTTACCACTGGACATTTTTTGGAGTTGCATGAAGTTGCATACGTACCTTCAATTAGGAGGAATTTAATTTTTATATTTATTTTGGATAGAACTGGTTACAGTTTTCTTTTTGGAATTGGAAAAGTTATATTGTACCGTGACTCTATTATGATTGGAAATGGAATTTTATGTGGTAATCTTTATAGACTTGATTTGGTGGATGCGTCTCTTGTTACTTCTTCTTCTTCTTCTGATCTTAATACTGTTGCTACCACAAAAGGGTCAAAATTTGGTGAAAAATCTTCCATTCTATAGCACAAGCGATTAGGCCATATTTCTAGACAACGAATGGAAAGATTGATAAATGATGGGATTCTACAAGATCTTGACTTCTCAGACTTTGACACTTGTGTTGACTGCATAAAAGGAAAGTTGACTGCCAAGGTTAGAAATAGCAAAGTTGATAGGTGCGTAGAATTACTTGGGTTAATCCAAACCGACATTTGTAGGTCTTTTAATCCTCCAGCTATGGGTGGTTACAAGTACTTCATGACTTTTGTTGACGATTTTTTCCGTTATGGTTTAGTTGAGCTCATTCATGAGAAGTCTGATTCTTTGGAAGCCTTTAAAGCCTTCAAAGCAAAAGTAGAGCTTCAACAAGAGAAAATGATTAAAGTGGTTCGTTTTGATAGAGGTGGTGAGTATTATGGGAGATATGATAAGACAGGACGAAACCCTGGACCTTTTGCAAAGTACCTACAGGAGTGCGACATTGATGCTCAATATACAATGCCTGGTACACCTCAGCAAAATGGAGTTGCGGAGAGAAGAAATCGCACACTTCTTGACATGGTGCGATGTATGTTGGCAAACTCTTAATTTTGTGGACTAATATAATCTAATGACAATTAACATTTCATCATGTGCATATGACATTTGGGCCATTTATGGGATGAAAAACATTATATTACTAACCATGTCTTGGGCCCTTGGATCCATTCTTTAATCTTGCCCAAGCCTACCCATTGGGCTTGTGGCCCACCAGAAATAAATAGCATTGTGGCCCTCCTTTTCTTGTGTGGTCAAGTGGCGTAAAAAGAAAATGGGGATTGAAGAATTGGATACAAAGAACCTTAGCCTCCCTCTTTCCAATTGAATCTCATTTGCAGGAACTTTATTGATTTCCCATAGCTTCTAATCAAGTTGTACCAACACTTGGAGGTAATGTGTTTCATTATTGGGTTTTTTATATGCTTCAAAACCATGGAAAATACTCTTGACATTGATGCGATGGAATGGGCTGATTTATATATTCAAATATTGTTGTTTTGCTCACTTAATGTTCATCCAATGTTGTTATATTTAAACAAAAACATGTCATGAAATCATTCCATATAGATATGGATTGAAAACAAGGAAACCAAATCTTTCCATCATAGTAAACCCATGCGTATACATGGGCATCTCTATTGCGAACGCATGGTAGTAGAGCCATTTTGAACTTTGGAGGATTGTTGGTGGACCTTGCGCACGTATGGAATTTATACCGTGTGCACACATGGTTATGACTCCTAAAGGCCATTATTATTTTTGTCATATCTTCTCTCTCGATATTGGATTGAGATAATTCAAAGTGCGTTGAAAAGATAACTTAAAAGACTACAGTTCTTTCAAAAATGTCATTTTTCCAATTTGAACGTTTGTTATACCAAAAGCGGGTCTCAATATGAGACTAAAAATTCGGAGCATAACACTTTCGGTTGGAAATTAATGTGTGAGAATATTTTGATTATTTTTCACTCATTTGACTTCTTTTCTCATCCAATTGACTCTCGGCACTTTCAAATCTTCATTTGAGGTTCGACATAATTTTTGAGTATTTGCAATTTAATTTTCGAACTTTGAATCTCTTATAATTGAGTCATTTTCTCACTTTTTTCTCCAATTTCACCATTTATGTCGATTTGTATCTAATAAACAAAATGCACATAGAATTAAATCATAATTCATTAAAATAACCAATAAATACTCTTACTTAAATATTCAAATAAGTGTACAAAATACACTTATCAATTATCATTTTACCCTTTAAAAAATGGTCAAAATGCGGTCAAAGTTAAATTTCTTGGTCAACTAACGGGCAATCCTTTCATTTATCCTTGTGCTATAATAAAATGAAAGGTTTGGGAATGTGAGTGTCACAAAATGAATGTTAAGGTAAAATATGCCAAAAAGAGAAAGATTTGGGCGCAATTCCAATTATCCCTAAAAAAATTTGAATTTATGGCCTTGTGATTAAATAGTCGTGACAGCTCTGAAATTGTGATAGTTAGGGTCCGTTTGAATGCAAATGTGGAATTTAGGTGGAAAAAAAATGAATTATAGGGAATTGAATTGTTTAGAATTTGTTTTACTGGGAATTGTAATTAATTGTGTTTGATTGGTATAATTTTTCACCTGAACAATGTTGAAAGTTTGGCGTTCGTTTGACTTTATTTTTCATGAAAATTGTTCATTAAATTGATAATTTTTTTACCATTAGGTTTATAATTTGTTCCAATGCAAAAAAAAAAAATTATCATACCCAATACTATTCGTTTGGCTTTATTTTGCATGAAAATTGTCAATAAAAGTGAAAAAAAATTTAATCATTATGTCTAGAATTTTTTTCAATTACCAAAAAAAGGGCTGAAAAATCAATTACCACAAAAAACAAAAGAAAATATTTTCCTTCAAAACCAAAAAAAAAGAGGCGCTTAATGAGTCAGGGAGGGAAAATGAATTCGAGGGAAAATTTTTGCTATCAAACACCACAAAATGTGGAAAATGGAAAACTTTTTCCAACATCCTAAAAAAATAGAGGGAATCAAACGGGGCCTTAGAGTTTCAACAATAATGTATTTGTGAGACCCTATGATAATTTGTTTGTCACTATTGAATGTACGTGGGTCACCTTTGTTTTTAATAGTTTTATAGATTGATTAGAATGTTACCTCCATTGATTGTGGGATATGATGTGCTTTTGTAAGGTGACATGGGACGGAAATATGAATCCTTCATTCTCTTAAAAGAGTGAATGTGAAATTCACTATTCATTGTCTAGAATTTTTTTCAATTGCTAAAAAAAGGTCTGGAAAATCAATTACCACAAAAAACAAAAGAAAACATTTTCTTTCAAAACCAAGAAACGAGGAGCGTGAGAGGTGGGGGAGGGAAAATGAATTCTAGGGAAATTTTTTGTTATCAAACACCACAAAATGTGGAAAATGGAAAATATTTTCCAACTTCCTAAAAAATAGAGGGAATCAAACGGGGCCTTAGAGTTTCAACAATAATGTATTTGTGAGACCCTATGATAATTTGTTTGTCACTATTGAATGTACGTGGGTCACCTTTGTTTTTAATAGTTTTATAGGTTGACTGGAATGTGACTTCCATTGATTGTGGGACATGATATGCTTTTGTAAGGTGACATGGGATGGGAATATGTATCTTTCCTTCTCTTAAAAGAGTGAATGTGAGATTCACTATTTATTTTTGTCACACTGGTTTTCACATTGATCTGGTTTGGAACTGGTTTGGTACTATTTCACATATGGACAAAAACAAATTGCCGTATTTATTGACTTAATTGGTACCTATAATTATAAATAAAAAAAATATTTGCAAACCGCCCCTATTCTGCCACTTTCCACACTACATGCAAATTTACTACCGACTTAGTTATACTGTATTTTGTCACTTTCCACAATACATGCAAATTCAGTAAATTTATTATTTTGATTTCAATCGACAAATAAATTATTCTTCTTTCAAACTTCCAAATTATTTGTAATATTGGTGTCAAAGAAAAGAAAAAAAAAAAAGCTAGCCACGTTTTGTTGGAGTGATTTTATATCATCGGCTCGTTATCTTTTCATTTTTCAGTTGACAAACTTGAAATTGGAAAAATAGCTGGTGAGTTTCTAATTCTTCTTTATCTATATATTTTTCTGGAGTTGGATTTGAAATTTACAAAGTTTGATATTTAGTAAATTAGCAAATTTAATGATTGTGTAAGAAGAGTATTAATCATTCAAAAATATTGAAGGAGAAAGAAAAAAAAATTCGGTGCCGGAGACACGGAGCTATGTCTCTGTGACTGATATAACTTTAAGTTAGAAAACTTTCATTGGAGCTTTTGCCCTGAATTGAGATCAACAATTTGATTGTGTATGAGGTATGATTCGTCTATATTAATATTGTGGTGATTCCCAGTGCTCGTAGAATGAGGAACCCAACAATATTCACATGTAACATATGAAGCAATAAAGATGAGGACTAAGATAGAGCTGACAATGACGAGGAAATGCAGAATAAGAAGAAGAAAATATTTTTTTATTCATATATATTGGTCATGTTTTTTTTCTCATTTTTATGTTTGTTGTGAATAATTAAAGAAGAGTGAATTTGACTATATAAACATTCATTGAATAGCAGGGAAAATCTAATTAATTGAAACATCTTAATTGTTATGTAATAGGAAAAAAAATTGCTCGTGTCTCCGTACAGTCCGAAGACAAGGTGCGTGTCTCTGCACTGTGCGGAGACACAGTGTGCCCATGTCTTCGGAGACGTGCGGAGACATAGACTCCACACAATCCGGAGACACGGACGCATCGTGTCTACTCACAGTGCGGAAACACACATTTTTTTTCTTTGTGTCTCCTCGTCGTGTCCAGGATTTTTTTCTACTTATAATTATATTTTACACAAACTAAATACAATTTCACTTATTAATAATTTAATTAAAAAATATTAGAAAACATTCAATTCCATACATACATGAAAATCAAAATTCCTTCCCCCGCGAGGGCATTGTTCGCGAACCCCCACGAGGGGCGCAATCCTCGTCGAGGGCGTTTTCCTCGAATCCCCATTAGGAGCGCTGTCCCCTTGAACCCCGCCTTTCGGAGCATTGCCCCCAAACTCCCGTTGTCGTCTTGACTCCTGCGACCTGATAGGTCGATCCCCATTTCAAAATGGCAGACCATTTGCATAACAATAATAAAACAAATAAATAAATTATGAAAATTTTGTTAATTTTTTATACTTCATATGCACACTTGAACTATTTCTCTTTCACACACACATACAAACATAGTTAGTGTTTTTATCGATTATCATTTCATTTGGGTTTAAATGCTCAATAAATATTGAGTTTTTGACGGTCTGTGTTTATTTATTTACTTTTCTTGAAGAAAAAGAGAAAATCAAATCAAATTCAAAACTCGCTCAAGCATAAAACAGTGTCATAACTTCAATTAATGAATATATACAAATATCACATTTTGCCTTCTATTTTGGAACCAATTTCCAATTTGTCTTCCATTACAGAGAATATAAAATCAAATTCTACAAAATAGAAACAGAGGCTGCGAACTTTCTTTCACAACTTCTTTGCTATACATTTTCAGTTTTCGATGCATGCTTTATTATTTAATGAATCAAAGCACGAACACGAACGGATACCGTGTCCGCGGCAGGGATTTTTTTCCTTTTAAACGGTGCTAACAATTACGATGATTTTTTTTCTTTTTTTATTTTTGTTATGAGTTTACGCTGACACAAACGAACACCATGTCAGCGGAACGTAAAATTTTTTTTTGTACCTTATTAACAAAAATATTGACAGATAGAAAAATATTATTTATAGGTGGGTTTAGAAGTTTAGGGGTGAAGACTGATTTCCGAAGAGAATAAATATGCAGCACAACTTCATTGCATATTTGCATGTGGACAACTAGTTGGGAATTTTGCTAGAAACTTGAGCAATCAGGAGTTATAAAAACTCAACTGAAAGGCAAAGATCCAAACATTTAGATGAAAGAGTAGCTCATACTATTTTTTTTAATGTACTAAGATAGTGCTGTAGTGTCATTAGCAAAATTGAATTTGGTTTGTAAGGATAAAATTACTTGAGATGTGTTGTGCTCATGAGATGAAATCCTAGAAATAAAAAAAAAGTTATACAATTATTTTATTTATTTTGGAGCTATGAAATATGAAGATTTCTATTGAACTTATCTTATATTTTGACTACTCCAACTTATATAAAGGCAAGTAAACATTTTAATACAATACTAAATTGGATTTGATAGATGAAGGAGAAGAAAGAATGATGCAATATTAGAATGAATGTTATTATGTTTAGCTTCCAATTTTAATTCGTATTTTAGGAATGTTATAATTTGGTTTACTTTAGCTGCTTTTATTGCGCTGCAATAAAATAGACTTCCAATGAATAAAAAATGATATATTTCTTCTCCAATTTCTCTCTTCATCTCTCCCTCCTCTTCTTCTATTTCTCCCTCATTTCTCCTTTCTCCTCTCCCCTTTTTCCCTCTCCTATAATTCTCTTCATAACATCCAACATCAGAGCATTTTGTAGAAAAATCTAAATATGAATACATGAGATCATTACAAAAAATATAAATTTGAAAGTACTACTTCCACATAGAAGATTGGTCTATTATAGTAAAATGCTGTACTGATTCAAGAGGACTTATCACAAGATAGATCACAACGAAGCAAAACCCCTTTACAACAACCTATATATGCAATCTAGAAAATACAACCCATGAATCCGAGTATCGGGTACTGATACGTATTTAAGTTTTGGATGTTTTATTCTCTAAAATATATAATACGTGTGATGACTAAAAACACTCCAAATTTCACGTCTTTTAAACTTCAATTTTTTTTTTCTAATTCAAGATATCACTTTGAATAGGACAAAATCAATTATTCACAAAAAATAAAATGCGTATTGAATAGGGGTTAAGATGAATAAAATAGAGATTTTGGATTTAATTTCGATTATGGGATTAATAATTTTTATATGAAATAAAAAATGAGGGACGCTGGTGTCCGTGGGCCGCGGCATGTGGACACCACAATCCGCACTATACGAAGGCTTTTTTTTTTCCCCATAGTGTTAAAATTGAAAGGAGAAAATTTCGGAGTATGAAAAAAACAAAAACAAAATTTCCACAATTGTTGACTAGAAGCAGGCCTAGAAATTAAAATGGTATTTGAATATATTATGTGGTGCTGAATTAAAACAGACAAATTTAGTCTTTCTGTTTGTTAATTTATTTCTTTTATACAAACGTGTGTATGGAAATTTTGTAATACAATTTCCTATTTAATTTTTGCATTCAAAACACTAATATTACCTTAAAAATAACATAATCCGTGTATTGCACGGGGCAAAAACTAGTAATAATAAAAGATTGTTATTATTAACACATGAATGGACGTTGTAATTCATCAAATAATGAAAAAATTGTAATATCATTAATCAAAAGCGTATGTAGGGTTTTTAAACCTTAACCCATTTAATAAGAATCAAAATGAATCCTAATCAAATCGAAATTTTAATTCGGTAAATAAATCTGAATAAAATTAAGCAAAAATTATGAAAATACCCTTAAATTAAGATTGATATAACCAAAAATGTTATTGCAAGGAAAAAGATGATTTTTTCTTCGATTCTTTGTGATTTAATTTGTGCAAAATAAACTATAAGATTATAAATCGACATGCTATATAAAAAGCTCGTTCGACATAGTTAAATTTTAATCGTATAAATTTACTTATTTTGGTTTAAAATATTACAATGATTAATATATCACATCAATATAGTATTGTATTATATAACATGCGGGGACGGATCTAGCAGCCCGGTCCAGCCCATTGAATTTTTTTAGTAGAATTTTTTTTTCATGTAAAAAAATGTTCGTGTAATTTTATTTTTTTTTAACCCGACTTGTAATCCGGTCCTGAATCCATCCCTGATAACATGGTCGTTGTTTAATAATAAACTTTGCATAATGCTTTAATGAACTGGGGATACTATTGTTTAGCCAAATTTTATTTGAATGGTGAAAGCGCATGTTTATATTTAGCATTTTATTTTAGTCTTTGTTTGATGAGAATTAAAATCGATATAAATTGATGAAGTTGTGGTTGAAAAGTTATGAATTCCATAAAATATGTGATTAAAATTAATTGTTAACTTTGATTTAGATTATAATATATATTTTAATCCCTATCGAACATGTGCTTAGTTTATAAACTTATGGGTTTTTATTGATAAGTTTTCATTTTTTAATATTTAAATTATGTATTAGTAAATATAATCCGTTAAATTTTTTAGAGTAATTTATTACCAAATTCTTTCAACTAACTTTAGGTTTAAATTTACAATAGCGTACATATTTTAGAATTGTTCTGCCTAAAGTCTTTAAATATAATTAATTGTTAAAGGAAACAAATCAAGCTGTTGAAAGTTCATATTTTCCATCACAATAATATTTTAAATATATCAATACTATTTTAAATAATATATAACTCAAAAGGTGATTAAGGGTATACATGATATCTAACTCAAAAATAGGAGATGTTAGTAATGTTTTTTAAAACGTGAGGAAGTGTATGATATTATCAAAAAGTTGAGGATATCTATAATATTGTCTCTATAAAATAATCGACGAGGTCACATTTTCGAAAAAAAACTAAGTCTCTATTTGGTGGCCATTAATTGTAAAAAAATTATGTTTTTAATAATATTTTTGAAGAATATGTGGATAAAATGTAGGAAATTCTTTTGGATTTATGTATAAAATATTTTATCATGTAAATATGTAATTGAAAATGAGTATGAAAAATAAATTAAAGTAAATTAAAAACCACTCAACATCGTTTGGCATGACTTTTGAAAAGTCAAAAGAAATTGTTGAGATTCAAAAATTGTTTTTGGACCCGTTTAATTTATAAAAATGATTTTGATAGTAAAAAGAATTTTTAGAGGAAGTTAGTCGACGTGACTTCCTTCTTTTGAAATATTCGAAAGTACTTTTAAAATTTTTCAGATAATCCAATATGGGAAGCCGTGTGCAGGCCCTGTAGCTGAGCGGCGGATTAACTTTAAAGTAAATTAAATCCACTTCGTGGACCAATTCTTTGTCCTCCACATGGAAATATAACATTTTAACCCTCAATATGGGTTAGAAGATTTTGATAGTTAGAAGATTTTTAGATGAAGTTGGTCTAATGTGACTTCTTTTAAAAGTACTTTTAAAATATTCGGAAGTACTTTTAAAAATTAATTTTCAAACAAAAATTAAGTTAGTTTCATTCAAACGGACCCTAAGTAACACCATTTTCGAGAAGATAATCCAATATGGAAAGTTTTGTGCATTCCGAAATTGCTTATAAAAATTAATTTTCAAATAAAAATTAAAATAACTTCATAAATTCTTATAAAAAATAAAAATAGAAGCAAAAGTTATACCAAACTGGCCATAAGTAATATCAGTTTCGAGAAGATAATCCAATATGGGAAGCCGTGTGCAGGCCATGTAACTGAGCGGCGGATTAACTTTAAAGAAAATTAAATCCACTGCGTGGACCAATTCTTTGTCCTCCACATGGAAATATAACATTTTAACCCTCAATATGGGTTAGAAGATTTTGATAGTTAGAAGATTTTTAGATGAAGTTGGTCTAATGTGACTTGGTCTAAAAGTACTTTTGAAATATTCGGAAGTACTTTTAAAAATTAATTTTCAAACAAAAATTAAGTTAGTTTCATTCAAACGGACCCTAAGTAACACCATTTTCGAGAAGATAATCCAATATGGAAAGTT
>CAIGRB010088556.1:38857-71500 GCA_903798255.1 Fraxinus quadrangulata | reverse complement strand
CTCCACATGGAAATATAACATTTTTCAATATGGGTTAGAAGATTTTGATAGTTAGAAGATTTTTAGATGAAGTTGGTCTAATGTGACTTGGTCTAAAAGTACTTTTGAAATATTCGGAAGTACTTTTAAAAATTAATTTTCAAACAAAAATTAAGTTAGTTTCATTCAAACGGACCCTAAGTAACACCATTTTCGAGAAGATAATCCAATATGGAAAGTTTTGTGCATTCCGAAATTGCTTATAAAAATTAATTTTCAAATAAAAATTAAAATAACTTCATAAATTCTTATAAAAAATAAAAATAGAAGCAAAAGTTATACCAAACTGGCCATAAGTAATATCAGTTTCGAGAAGATAATCCAATATGGGAAGCCGTGTGCAGGCCATGTAACTGAGCGGCGGATTAACTTTAAAGAAAATTAAATCCACTGCGTGGACCAATTCTTTGTCCTCCACATGGAAATATAACATTTTAACCCTCAATATGGGTTAGAAGATTTTGATAGTTAGAAGATTTTTAGATGAAGTTGGTCTAATGTGACTTGGTCTAAAAGTACTTTTGAAATATTCGGAAGTACTTTTAAAAATTAATTTTCAAACAAAAATTAAGTTAGTTTCATTCAAACGGACCCTAAGTAACACCATTTTCGAGAAGATAATCCAATATGGAAAGTTATGTGCATTCCGAAATTGCTTATAAAAATTAATTTTCAAGTAAAAATTAAAATAATTTCATAAATTCTTATAAAAAATAAAAATAGAAGCAAAAGTTATAACAAACTGGCCATAAGTAATATCAGTTTTGAGAAGATAATCCAATATGGGAAGCTGTGTGCAGGCCATGTAGCTGAGCGGCGGATTAACTTTAAAGAAAATTAAATTCACTGCATGGACCAATTCTTTGTCCTCCAAATGAAAATATAACATTTTAACCCTCAATAGAAGAGAAAACGAGAAAGAGTCAACCAGCCGAGGCCGGAACCGACAAATTGTTTATGGTCCAACACTCTTTGAGATTATTGATGAAAATTAAATTTGAATAAAATAAATTTTTATGTTGTTTGACTGTTACATTTATAATGACAAACTTGTTAAAGAGAAGTTATTTAATAAGTCTTATATTATAACGTGTGTTTGGGAGCCATTTTCAACAAATTTTAAGGAAAAAAAGACGTCTGACTTTGATTTGTGAAGTCCAAAAATTTCAATTTTTGGTCTCAAAAATGACTACCAAACAGAAAAATATCACATTCGAGGAATTCAATTTCTATTTTGACCATTTGATATAAAAGTGAAAATGGAATTCAAATTCCAAACTACATTTACTTTAAATTTGTTTTTGGCCAATTTCATGAAAAATATATTTCTACGTGGTATTTGAATTTTTATTTTTCAACTTATATAAAACTGGAACGTCTTTCTACATTTGGCAATCGATTTTGCTAAGTGGAACTTGGTGTGGTCACTAATTTCGACTGTGAAACAACCATTAATTACGGAGGAATCCATGTGCGTCAATCATGTGATTTGCTGGCAAAAATGCCCACTAAAAACAAATCCTGTCAAGTAACTTTTTCCATGTGGAAAAAGCCTGATTGATAGATAATGGGAACCACTCTCCTCTTACCTCCTTGGCATGCCAAGTTTCAATATCTAAATGCACATTCTTTATCTATTTAACAAAAAAACCAAATAAATATTTTGATATTAGGAGCTATGCAAAGCTCTGTTTTTTGAAAAGCCAAAAATTACTTCTCAAATAAAAATTCTTCTACAAGAAGCAAAATGCCTTGCCAAACAGACCCTAAAACGAGCCATTAATACTATCGAGTACTATATAAACTATTTATTTACCAAACAGGTAGCAAAGGAAAATAAGGAATGTGAACAAAGGTCAGAGTACAGACATACAGATTAACACCAGGAAGAAATAAGCTGTCAACAACCAAGACAAACATTTTAAACAAAATATAAAAGAACTGAATTGTATAGTCATATAAGTAACAATTAAATAAATACACTTAGGAACAAAAAATAAATTTTTAACAACAAAAATAGAGAAAAGAGAACAACAAATTGTGTATGCAACTAACTCAGGGAAAAAAAAATGAAAAAAGCCAACCTCAGCACTTGTTGCAACTTACAGATGATGTTAGAAAAAGTCGGAGTTTCGGTTTATACAGAGAAATAGGAATTTGTCATCAAGAGCTGCCACTGAAACCTCGGCTGTCCTTTTTAGTCCGTCCCATCTCCATATCTCGAGTATGTTGACCTTCACTACTCGAGCCCGATGGATTTAACCCGTACTCACTGGTTGGATTACTGTACTGATCACTGCTGGCGTAATCCTTACTGGCCAAGGCCATTTTGCGGAATTTTTTCATGTCCTCTTTGTATTGTGCTGTGTCATAGTCGGAACTTCCATGAGAACTATACATGGTACTATGTCCGGGTCTAATTCCTTCGTTAAGATCAGACAGGGATACATCACCTTCCAAAGCTCTCACCACCTGCCCAAATTCGTAATATATCGACAACTTTAGAACATAGATTCAGACAAATGAAGGAGAACGAGCAAGCTTAGATTAGATTTGCGTTGAAAGTCTGTCTAAGAAGTTGTAAAAGAATGCCTAAAGTCCAGAAAAATTTAATAATGCCTGGGTATAGTTGCTTAATTTCGCAGTATAAGCTCTTCAAATATTTAAAGTTAGGCAGTTACCTGGCTCATTCGTGGCCTACGCCTTGCTGAATGACGAACGCAAGCAGCTGCACATGCCACCATGCTAGCAAGTTCATTATGATTGTAGTCATTTTGTAGTCGTGAATCAACAAGGGTATCAAAGTTTCCATCTTCCAAAGCTCGTGTAAGCAAGGGCCGTGCCTATATACATATACGTTCTATTAATATTCTCTTTTCAAAAAAACACAATTTATTTATGCTCGTGGAGATATTAATAAGAAAGAACGGCCCAAATAATAGGTGTGAGAGAGAGACATCATTGTGCAAGTGTCTACTCACCCAATCTACCAAACTATCATCCATGTAAGATTGATTCGAATCAACAGGTCGTCGTCCAGTAATCAACTCGAGAAGCATGACTCCAAAGGAGAATACATCGGACTTCTCAGTAAGTTTTCCAGAGGATGCATATTCTGGAGCCAAATACCTGCACATGACAATGTAAATGTAACAAACACGATAATCAAAATCCAAACTAGATACTTTGACAATAACCATTTATATATAGTTGAATGAGTAAAAGATCTAATACCCGAATGTTCCCATCACTCTTGTGGAGACATGAGTATTTGTATCCGAAGAAAACTTTGCGAGACCAAAATCTGCTACCTGAGAAAATAAATGGCATTGCCATTCATTAATGACCATACCAACAAAATAATCTATTTCTATAGTATGAACAACTTGTGCAAATAAAGGACTTCACCTTTGCTTCAAAGTTAAAATCCAAAAGGATATTAGATGCTTTGATATCCCGATGAATAATTTTTGGATGACCTGAATGTAGAAAATACTAATTTATAATCAAAGTAAATTTAAAAGAATTAACAACCATTTCTCCATTGTTTTAAATATGCGTATAATATACATTTACGAGCACTTACAATCTTCATGAAGATATGCCAGACCCTTCGCAGCCCCGAGAGCAATCTTTAACCGTGTGGCCCAATTCATTGTAGGTCTCCCCTTTCCTGATATATGGTAAAAACGAGTTAGGTTTGCAAGACTTTAAACATAATCATAAAGTAATGTGATAAAAAATTTCCCTTTTTAAAGTCAACAAAACTTAATGACAGAATAAGAACGGTTGAAAAGACTAACCATGCAAGTGGAATTCCAAGGTATCATTTTGAACAAACTCGTATACTAGCAATCTGTGGGTCCCAGTTATGCAATATCCAACCAAAGAAACAAGATGTTTGTGATGCACTCGGCTGATGATCTCGACTTCAGCTTGGAATTCACGCTCCCCCTGTCCACTCCCTGATTTAAGCTGCTTAACTGCAACCTCTTTACCGTTCGGAAGGACTCCTCGGTGCACATAACCAAAACCACCTTGCCCGAGAAGGTTGGCATCGGAGAAGCCATCTGTTGCCATAGCTAATTCTTCATAAGTAAATGTGCTCTTAGAAAACCCTAAAGCCATGCCGGGAGAAGGCGGTGGAAGTGGAGTTTCGGGGCCAGAATAGTTCGAACCCGAACCTCCGCTGCTGCTCATGTAAGGAGCTGGAGGTGGGGGAGGTTGAGGTGAAGGAGCACGTATGGGCGAGTGAGGAGGTCTTGGCAAACCGGCAGGTGGTGGAGAAGGTTTAGGTGGTATTGTCACAACATGATCCGCAGGTGGTGGCGCATTATTCTGCCAATTCTGACCTTGTCCGCCATAGGGATCAACTAGGAACACCAATATATATCCAAATGAGCAACCAAAATTAAATTTTATAAAGGCAATCTACAATTAATGAATAGTATGACTGCGTTGGAAAATATTCATACATCCAATGATTTAAGACTTCAAATATCCTCAAACTTACAGCAATTATTCTTGCAATCTCAACATCTTGGGACTTACATTCAGGTTTCTTCAGTTTTTATCTAAAATTATCATTAGATAGATTAAAATGATTATATAACAATCAATCTTTTACTACAAGGTCAATTTCATTGATTATAATCTCTGAATGGAAAAATAATGCATTGTTTGATTTCTATAAACATTAGCACATAAATCAGCTCCAAAATAATCTCGAAGAATTTCTGAATAAACTGAAAAATCTTGAAGAATTGATGTAAATGTTCTTACCTTTGTGCCCAGTTGGTGGTGGAGGAACATAGTAATCTGGGGGGCCATGGGGTCTTCTTTTCTTCTTCTTACAACATATAAACAGAATACTCAGAATTGCAAGTATCACAACACCCCCTATGGCTATCCCAACCACCGTCCCCGTCGAAATTCCACCACCGCCAGACGACTGTGATGGCGGCGACGGCGGAGATCTTGCTGTACCCGGCGGAGAGGGAGTGTTCCTGCTCGGTGCAGGAGGAGAATTCCTAGTGGGTGGAGCCGGTGGAGAATTCCCACCTGTGGGTGGCGAAGGGGGGGAGGGTGGAGACCCAGATGGAGAAGGTGGTGTTGGGACGGTGGGGGAGTTAGTAGGAGGTGGGGTTGAGGCGGGAGGAGTTGGTGGAGAAACTGGAGCAGGTGTATTGGAAGGCGGCGGTGGTGGGGATGAAGCTGGTGGCGGAGAGGTGGCTGGGGGAGTTGGGCTTGCAGGTGGTGGAGAAGTTGTTGGAGTAGGAGGCGGCGTTGATGCTGGAGGCTTTGATGCTGGAGGCGGCGTTGATGTTGAAGGCGCAGGCGGCGGCGACGTAGGATTAGTTGGTGGTGAAGTAGGAGCCGGCGCAGCTCCCGGCGTTGGTGAAGACATTTTCCGATTAGTTCCTGATTACAAAATCTACTACAAATTCTTTCAGATTATACGAATGAATTTATTATAGATACACTGAACGAGGATGAACAGATATTGTCGGAAAATTTTCGTTAAGTTCGATAGTTTCGCCTTCAGTTTTGTTTCTCTCTCTAGATTTTTGAGAGAGAGCGAATGAGTATTCTTTGGGAATAAACTAAAGAGAAAAAGGTGAGAAGCCAAATTTACTTTATTTTTTAATTAATAAATTATTTAGAAACTTTATGCAAGCCAGCGAGTAAAGAGCGTTTTTGGTTAACCATAAAATGAAAAATTAGTTTCTAATCTAAAATTCCAAAATATATTGAAAAAGCTAAAAAATGAGAATATTTGGCTAGTGAGTGAAAAGTGTACCTTTTTATCGATCAAAATAAAAACTATTAAATTGCTTATTTAGATAATAATTCAAGAATTACTTAATCTTTAACACTCTAATATATCGATAAAAAGGAATAAAATTGGAGGAATACTTCTCATAGTCCCCGTTCAGAGACAATTGAGATAGGTTGGCTTGCCACCAAATACGTTAATTTGCCACCACACCTTTTCTCGTTTTGTATGCTTATTGCCTTTCGATTTTGTCTAGTAAAGTCAATCGATCACTCATCAATTCTGTGTTGCGATATGTTCTTTTTGTTAATTAAATAATCGATCAAGTCACATTTTATTATCATACTCATCTAGCTCCTGCACGTGCCTTTTGTCAATAATTCTTTATGTGGACTCATGATTTTATTGTACTGAAACCACCGTTGAGTTTTTGCACTCAAATAACATTTATATCCGAGATCGAGCAAAGACTTTTAGTGTTGCTCTTTGAACAAGGCTTTCAATTGTTTATCAGCCAAATGATGGAGGGCTTGCAATCCTTCGAAAAGGAATCTCGGTGGTTAATGTGCATTTTGGTTGGACACGCTCTTAAAGTGGCGGTGCAAATATTTGTTATGACACGTGGAGATACAATGAGTTATTTGTCATTCACTTGGAGCCCATATTATATAAGAATAGGCAAACATGCTCTGAGTAATCTACGAAGAGAAATTATTATTTTTTTAAATTAAATTAGCCGTTGAACGTTTTATATAATAATTCATATTATTAATATACAATATTAAAATAATTAGCGTGTGTTTTGATTTCACATTCACATGGTGGGGAAGAAGAATTGACCGAATTGTCCCACGCGAAACAGGTTGGAAAGAGGGACCCACACGTCTGGCCCGCGGGGTTCTCCGTCTTTTACGCATTCAGACATATTAGGCTGCGTGTCTTACTCTTTTCCTTATTGGTGGGTGGCCGTCCTTAGTCGGATTTGGTTTCTCAAATTTCCCCATTATGATCTCATTTTGTGACCACTGAACTTTTAGTGACATTTGAATTGGATTATTAGTCTAATTATTTTATTGCTAACAAAAACTGCTTAGTTGAAAATCATACTATAATAACTCTTCTATGTAATCACTAGTTATGACAAATTGATCGAACGTCTCATGCTCGATTTTAATCGAGCCCACAATGGATCTCTCCAACCACCTCAAAATGGCTCCACAACTTGAAAAAATTGCATGTTGTATCCTTTTTCAATATATAAAGGAGTGATTCGCTAGTTAGATTAACTCGACCCAATACAAGCTGAGCTCATAGTCTGTAGCCCAAGCTCACTTTTTGGTTACAAAGCCGACTCGTTACAAATACTAGAGCTCGTGGCTCGTGGGCCGAGCCGAGCTTTAGCTCGCGGCTCGTCGTTTTTTTTTTTTTTTGTTGAAATAAAGATAAACTATTTTTTTTTTTAAAAAAATAAAAATTTACCTTGAGCCCATGAGCCCAGCTCGTGGGCTCGGCTCACGAGCTCGGCTAGTGGGTGAGCTGCTCGTTTTTTGACTCGGCTCGCCTAACAAGCTAGCCCGCTCGGCTTGGGCTCGAGGTTGTCTTTTGACGAGCCCAAGCGGCTCACGAGTCGGGTTTTGACCAGCCGACGAGCTGCTCGACTCGTTTGACATCTCTATGTAGGGTTGCACTTGTAGTCATTGTAGTGCTTGTAATTGGTGGTTGCTCTCAATGATTTCATTTTCTATATGCAAGATGGATTCTTTTTGGGATAAAATTTTTGTGGATATGCCTTTTGCACACCCTCCTGGCAAGGTTCCAGAAATTAGCATTTAGAATAATCCATTTGACTAAGTGCTAATTCCTGATTATTCTAAGTGCTAATTCCTCGAACCTTGCCAAGAGGGTGTGCAAAAGGCATATCCATGAAAATTTGTATCTATCGACTTATTTGTGTCTCAAACTTTAGTTGGTTACTCAATATTTATCGTTTGACATTTGAGCTAGTTGTCAAGCTAGTTGTGAATCTGGTCTCCATGTGACGTATGCGTTGGATATAGTCACTACAGTTTGCCCATTATGCATTAAGAATGATTAAGAGTAGTCCTACGTAGTTTGCTTAACATGCCCATTGAAGTTTTAGTTTTCAAGTTTTTGTCGCTTGATTAGTATACGTTCTTAAGGGGCATAACTTGAAAGGGTAACAATGAGACATCTTTTCATTTGGATCCACGCCTCCATGGAGTTAAATAGCTCAATCTATTCAACAAGTTTCCAAACAAGATTTAGACCTTGAGATGATTTTTGCCAGCAGCTGTCGAAAGGGTCAGGGATAGCTTGCTTCTTAGCAAACTTAGCCCCTAACCCCACACAAAAAATAACCAGACTATAGCACTAATGCTTCGAGTTTTTCTGTTCCATCACATGCCATTCCGAGTTAGGGGGCTGATAATAATCTTAGAAGCATTTGTCATCTGGCCAATCGGCTCATACACCATACCATATTGCCCGTGTTGGCCCATTTCGTCTAGCTCTAAATGTAATGGCTCTCTTAGTTACTATGCATCCTGACCTAGGTTAATATTTTTTTTAGTGTTCTAAAAAGCACGCTTTGATGTGATGCGAGGCCAAAACGCCAAGCCATTTGGCTTGGCGTCTTATTTAGCGGTCAACGATTGACCGCTAATTCGTGCCTAGGCACAATTATATATTGCGCCTAGGCACTCATTATCATTCTTTTTTTTTTTAATAATTTTTTAATTCTTTTTTTAATCTTAGATTGTAGAAAGTTATGATGATGAGGATTGATGATGAGTATGATGGGGGTGTAAAATGATATCTTACAACCTTCGAGATGTACTAGAAATGTTCATAATGAAATAAGGGAACCCGACGAAGAGGATTTTGTATCAGAAGACACGGAGAACGAATTAGACGAAGAAGAGGATATTGAATTGGAGTCTGATAAAGAGTTAGATAAGATTTAAGTTCTTATACTATTTATTTACTATTTTGTATTTAAATTTGAAACTTATCTTTTTGTTGGAAATTTTGAAACAATGTATAAAGTTCCTATAAATCTGTTTTAAATGTTTAGTAAGTATTATTTTTAATTATTAATTGATTAAAAAATAAAATAATATTAAAATAAGAAAATGCCTTTTTACTCTTTTCTTACGCCTAAGTTTCGCCTAGCCCATAGCTTGGCCTCCACGCATCGCCACGTATTACGCCTTTTAGAACATTGATTTTTCTTGACTACAGTAACTTTTACGAATCATTTTCGTGGTGGGGTTCTTTATAACTTTGGTGATAATAAAATCGAAAACCTACCAATTAATTAAAAACCCAATAGCACAACCAATGTACTTCAACGCACACAGCAAGTAAAAAAAGAGCAACAAGGATTTTTATGATGGAAAGGTAAAAAACACTTCGAATGACCATTGAACTTTGCACAATATTTTCAATAGGCCATTAAAATTAAAAATTTATTTTGGATGGTCACCGGATTTTCAAATTATTATTCTATGAATCCTTGAACTTTAAAAAAAAATCAGATAGTCACCAAAATTATAAAGTTATTATTCCATTGACCATTAAACTTTAAAATTTTCAATTGGTCACTGAATTATCAAGTCCTTATCTCATCCATCATTCAATATTATCCTTAATTTACTGCGACAAATTAGTAAAAAATACGCTTATAAAAAATGTGATTAATGAGAAAAAGTAATAAAAATACATAGAAATAAATAAATAAAAAATAGACAAGTAAATGTTAAAACTCAATTGCATTTTTGGTAAGCTCTTTTAGTCTTTGTTTGAGTCCCATTATTTGGCAAAAAATTTATTTTTGAATAGTGGATTGATGGAGAATGTGTAGTTAAAAAAAAAAAAATTGAGTTTGCGTATAATATTATTTTATTGAAAATTGTGTGGTTGAAAAGAAGAGAATTAAAAATGTATTTTGGAAATAATGAAAATCAAACAAGGGCGATAATGAAAATCAAACAAGGGCGATATGAAAGAGCATTTTCGGGTTATTCACATCAATAACGTGTAATGTCAGCATTTTCATGTCGTCAAGTTCGTCAAATTTTTTAACGTTAAGTGATTGATGAGATGACAACTTGATAAGTTTGGTGACCATTCAAAAAACTTTTAAAGTTTGATGACTAATGAGATAATGATTAAATAACTTCAGTGACCATCATCTGAAAAAATTTTAAACTTCATTGGTCAATAAAAAAATATTATACAAAATGGCCATTTGGACTTTTCAACTCCTCCCTCCGAAAACCCCAAATTCAGAGGCCTTCAACCCTGAATGGTAACAATAAAGTTATTTGTACAAAGGGATGACAAAATTGGTTGACAAAATGCCAAGTATCACCCCCCCAAGCATGGTTGAAAGGTAAAGCTTTGGTGTTGTCACATGTCAAGATCACATAAATCCGCAGGCTGTATTTGTTGAATATTTACACGAATTTGCCTTGCAATTTTAAATCACCTTTTCAAGCCCTACAAATCTTCTGCTTTGACTTCCTTTGAACTATTTAGAGAAAAATTGCAGGCATCAATGGCATCCTCTGTTGATAGAAACACGTTTTCCTTCCCAATTTTGTCGATGAATTTAGTAACTATCAACTTCTCCATTACGTCTTGTCTTGGATTTATTAAAATCATCTGCAAAAAAGGGGAAAAATCGAAATTTTCGGTACATATTTTCACTCATATGACCTTTAGAGAAAAAAATGTATAGGGGGAAGAATTATATGCTCTTACCTTGATTCCTTTTGTTTCTAAATTTTTTCTCACTTCAACAAACGTTTCCACTCCCGTTATGTCCATTGCTGTCACACCTATATATTTCATTAAATTTATTAGCAGGTTTACTCAAATAAACAACTATTGACGACATGTTTAGTATGCTAGGCTGACTAAATGGTCAAAAAGAGGGGCCAGGATTTCAGTATCGTACCTCCCAAATCTAGTAATACAAATTCAATGACATTTCCTGAAGATTCTGTGACTTCGTGTTCATCTCTAACCCATCTTGCTATCCTGATCCAAGAAAATCCACCCAAAAAGAATGAAAGATGAGTAATTAAGAGAATGAATTAAGAAAAATAAGTAATACTTTATCTGGTTATAGAAAAAACCTTTCTCTTAAGTAACTGCAATTCGCAAAGTATATAGGGGAACCAAGCTTCAGAATTAGGATCCCTGGAATCCCAGTTGCACCTGGATATTGCTCTACGTCGCGATACAACTTCGTGTCTGGTATTTTTCCGAGCTTGCACGCAGCAGGCCTTGCTATGTACAATAGTGCTCTGATTAAAGCTAGTCCCACCTGAAAATAAGCCAAACAATTATAACATGTTTGGTATATGGAGTGGAACGACAATATTGAAAAGAAAAGAAAAAGTTGAAAATTTGACTATTATATTATTTGTTATTGTCTACCAAACATAACCTTAATGTACAATCATCTATCGTACACAAAGTTAAACCTAACTGGTGCAAGTTAATTCGACTCATCTAAAAGGTTAAACTCTTGGAGAGAATTTAAAGTTATTTAACTTTTGAGTTTATGCAACCTCTCTTGCAGGTCTAGCTAGTTGATGCTTTATATCATCGTCCCACATTTTATTAACTTTATCCCTACATCAAGACCTGCGGAGCAAGATTCGTTCGTGTGCCTGCATTGGTGCCATCATGTGCTTGATGCACCCTTAGGTACTCAGTATCTACCCTCGTGACCTATAAAATCAATTAGACTATAATTGAAGAAACTACAAATATAAGCATGGATCAAAAGTATAGACACGATTTTGGAAGCTAAGGTGGGCCCAATTCACGGGGATTTGAGTGTTTTCTTCCCTATCATCTCGCGAGATATATTACTATTGTTTTGAGCAAGTACTGAAATAAATGAAGACGACTCTTGAATTCAAGAATACCCTTTTATCTAAAGCAAGAAAGTAAATAATTTCTTACCGAAATCATGAGTCCGGCTTCCATGCCTACGAAAGAAACAACCAGAAAAGCACTGATGCAAATTAGGAAATCAAATTTGTCTGTCTTGAACAAGTGATAAGCCTTTTCGTACTCGATAAGCCCAAGCATTGCTGACATGATAATGGCAGAAAGTGCAACCAGAGGCGTATGACTAAATAAAGGCGCGAAGAAGAGAAGCACCAGCAGCATACACAGTGACATTACTATATTTGACATTGCTGTTTTGCATCCAGCATTGTAATTTACAGCAGTTTTTGAAAATGGCCCTGTAAAATCATATTTCTATATTACTAAGAAAAAGCCCTTTCGGAGAAAAATGTCCCCTATAAGTCCTTTATATAAATGTTAACTTGATCTGTGGTCGAGAAATAATGTTACGGTATGATTAAACGGATACCAGTGGTTAAGTAGCACGACGTGAAAGATCCAACAATGTTCATGAGGCCAAAGGCTATCATCTCCTTGTTACCATCAATTTGTTCATTTTTTGCAATGGCAAAACTTCTTCCAATTGCTGTCCCTTCCTGTAACAATTTTTCCAATACGAAAATTGAAAAAAATCAATTCCTAATGAATAAAAGGTGGAAATAAGTTATATTATATACAATTAATCTTACTAAATGGGCAGTGTACTTACAGCAAGAGCTATCAAAGCAGTGATAATTCCAGTTTTTAGAGGTGCAGATATATACTTTGGATCAAAGTTTAGAAGTTGAATAGAGGGATCATTTATTCCTTTGCTGAGATTACCCACCTTCAATGAATAAACAATGTTATAAGGAGGGAATAATTCCAAATTTGAACAATATATTCATAAAAGGAGAAAAACTACAAGGGCGTGTTTGATGAAGTGGGTGTTTGGTGGGGATTAAAATTAGATTTTTAGTATATTGTGATAGAAGTTTTTGAAATGTGTGATTGAAAAGTTGTGGAATCCATGGAAGATATGGTTAATATTGATTGTTTGATTTTAACTTAAATTAAAATCAGATTTTAATTCGAAACAAATAGGGCCTAAATAGTAAAACAAAAAAGATTATATGAATTTTCTTCTTCTTCTTCTTGTTCTTCAAATATTGTATGCTAATGTAGAGTTTACCTTATGAAACAAGTCATAATTGATACGTTCAGATATTCTTGATTTGAAAATTTAAGCCCATTTACTTTGTTTTTAAATTTTTTTAAAATACTTTTCAACTTCTGAAAAATAACGTTCGAAATTGAGTTTGTTAAGGATAAATTCAAATCCAATAAAGATGAAAGTATAGACCAACATATAAGGATTTGAGCTACTCATCTTAATAATGTTGATTTTTTAAGTTAAAATATCAAATCTTAATATAGTATCACAATCTATTAAGTTCCAACGAATAATTCAATTCGATTAAAACTTAAAAAATGAACACGCAGATTCAAGATTAGTTTGTTCAAGATTAGTTTATTCAACCGAGCCATTATCTTGCGAGGTCATGTTAAAACATAAATTCCACGTCGAATAAAAATAAAAATATATACTAACATATAATGGATTGGACTACTCTATTAATAATGTTGACGTTTTAAGATGAAATTCCTAGTCCTAATAGAGTTGTGTTCATGATACAAAGTTGGGTCGAGAAACGCATCAATATTTGAGGAATATAGAAGAAAATATAATAATAAGTAAAACTTAAATGTATATTAGATGACTCACAATTGCAATTCCATGTTTCTCTGCATGAGTAAAATAAGCAAAAAGGCATCCAGCAACGACAACCACCATTGGAGCAATGGCTGACACCCAAAATAATTTAGGTTTCTTATTTTTCTGCACTCACAGAATTTAATTATAGCATAAATAATTCAATTAATCACATCAAAATTATATTTTTTTTATGTACTTATGTAAGTGTTTAACTTACCACATATTTTGTGATTTGGAGGAAGACAAGAAATATCACACCTATCACAAAGCAATCCCATTTCCACTGCAAGAAATAATAGTCCCATTTGATAATAAATAAGTTACTTCCAAAATTTAATCTTATTACTAGTAACTTATACAAGAAGCTTAATTAAGTTGGTATGAAACTCATAATTTTTGTTGAATTTGGTCACCCAATTCATATTCATTAGTTGGAAAAGGTGACGAGTCAATTCAACTCAACTACGACTAGACTGTGATGTCAATGTGTCCATCCTTCAAATTAACGAAGATGAATAGAGTGATCAAATTGTAACAAAGTATGAAATATAAATATATGTGTTTGTATGTAAACCTCGTCTCTATGGCTGAACACGGCATGTAAAACAGGAACTACACCAGTTTTAGTAGTAAAATGATGCAACCCAAGCATTCCTTTGAATTGCTGCAGGCAGATAAGTAGTGCTGTGCCCCCCATGAAGCCCAAAATAGTTGAATGTGAAAGAAAATCTACCAAAATGCCCAGTCTGCATAGCCAAAAATAAACACGCCTGTCATATATACTAAGATGCATGGAAACCGAAACCCGGAAATTAGACTAGACACGACACAACACGACATAGTAAAAGAATGTCCATAACCTTTATTAATTACCTTAATACTCCCATAACTGTCTGAAGCAAACCAGAGAAAAAAGTGGCTGTATATACAAGACCTAGGTACAATTTAAGATCTTCAGTGGGAGATACTTTTTCTCCTATTGTTTCTGCTATGAGCAATGAACAAGCTGCAACTGTTCCTACTGCTAGATTTTTTGAACTCCCAAAAACAGCATAGATAAGAGGGGGCACAAAGCTTGAGTCTGCAACACACACAAAATTGGAGAATGTAAATTACATCTATTAAGTTAGTCCAAGTCAATCTAATACTCGTTTGGTAACGTGGGCTGTACAATTGATCTTGGAGAGTAGTAACGATACTCTTTAAAGTTATCACGTCCTTGTGTAACAAACATCCATTCTAGTTGAAAGAGCAATTGGCCGAAATCTTTATTTGCTTGTTTGGTAAGGTAGACTGTAATATTATAATACACACAATTAGCTATTAAAGAAGAGTTTTGTCTATCTTACTAGCATGTAACTTGAAAGCAATTTAGGGTGGACTAAAATTTTTAACTAATAGATTTTCGAGAATTTTTTAGAACTTTTTAGGGCCAATTTTATGAAGTAAAAGAAAAAGAAAATTTTGGAGAAGTTTTATGTTGGCCTATAGCCAATTCTTTTTTAACACTTGTATCTGGCGTGTTTGATATTGAGCACTAAACATGCACCTATAAAAAGAGCAATTGGATCTTATAAAGCCAATTTTTTTAGTATTAAAGATGAAAATGAAGTCATAATAATGGTATAACTTGATCTAATAGTACTGCGTGCTAAACATGCAGTAGAATTTTGAAAATATAATGAAAGAGCCGTCGAAACTTACAAAGGCCAATAATTGGAGGAAGTTTGGCGAGGTTCGCGTAGCTGATGCCTTGTGGTATTGCAAGGGTGGCAATGGTGATACCAGCAAGAAGATCATACTTGAACAGACCAAAGTTATATTTTGGCAGCCATTCGAATATGGGAATGAAATATTTAATCATTTTCCTGGTTCGACGAGCGCATGGCTCATTCTTCAACTCGCGAAATGGATCGTCGGGAAAGAATGTTTCTTTACACTTGGATTTGAACACAGTTCCAAAGCTTCTACTGTTTTCATAAATCACCTTGTTATGAAATTCAGGTGCTGTCATGGCTGTGCTGGTTTTGCTTTTAGATGGAGAGTTTACACGGTATTTCTTATCTATATTGATGTCTTTGTTCTGTGAGACAATGAAAATTTGTTAGATTTAAAGAGAATGATTTTTTTTTTTTTGAATTCTTCTTTCTATAAATTTATAGAAGAAAAATACCATATTTATAGATATGAAATATTTAAATGATGAAAAGGAAAATTCTATATTATGGGATTAATTTCACAAACTGTCATTGAAGTTACCTAAATATCACAAAACGGTCACTGAAGTTTAAAACTTGTAGAAACGATCACTGAAGTTTAAATTTCTTTCACAAACGGTCACTGAATTTTCAAATTTTTTGGGCGAGTTTTGCGGCGATTTTCCCGCAACTTTCGACCACCAAGATTGTCGGATTTGGATACCGTTGGAAAGCCCACGATGTCGTCTTCAATTATCACCAAAAATCTCCCATAACTCCAAGGGATTCGGCCGGTATATACCGACGAAGTCGGCTATCGAAAAATCAAAAATCTGCCCAGATTTTCAGATATTTTTGGGACGAGTTTATGGCAATTTTTCGGCTACTTCCGACCACCAATACTACCGGTTTCGGATATTGTTGGAAAGCCCACAATGTCATCTTCAATTATCACGAAAAATCTCCTCATAACTCCAAGGGATTCGGCCAGAATAAATCCACGAAGTCAGCTACCAAAAAATTTGAAAATCTGCCCAAACTTCGTGGATCTATTCCGGCCGAATCCATTAAATTTATGGGGAGATTTTTCATGGTAATTGAAGATGACATTGTAGGCTTTCCGACGGTATTCGAAACGGCGGTATTGGTGGTCGGAAGTTGTTGGAAAATTACCGCAAACTCGCCCAAAAAATCTAAAAATCTGGGCAGATTTCAGATTTTTCGGTAGCTGAATTCCTGGGTATATGCCTGCTGAATCCCTTGGAGTTATGAGGAGATTTTTGGTGGTCATTGAAGAAGACATTGTGGGCTTTCCAACGTATCCAATTCCGACGGTCCTGGTGGTCGGAAGTTGCCGGAAAATCACCACAAAACTCGCCCAAAAAATTTGAAAATTCAATGACCGTTTGTGAAAGAAATTTAAACTTAAGTGACTGTTTCTACAAGTTTTAAAATTCAGTAATCATTTATGAAATTAACCCTTAGAGAGTGAGGTAATGTTAAGGAGAATATTTTAAAAGATTTTCCATATTTTTAACATTTCAAGATAAAGATGTTTCACAATCTCCTTGAAGCAAGATTTGGATAAGTACATATAATTAAGTTGTGACTGATCGAATTTTTAGATGATGTGATTAATATGGTATCATAATAAAATAAAAGTGACAAGATCAAATATTATTGCTATCCATTTATTAAAAAACTTGTCAATGTCAAATCTTTGGCCAGTATACGAATTCACTTATATACGATGTATGCATGAGCATGTGTTAAAGACCATTAATATATATTTTAAAAACTTTTAGATGACATGATCGTCAAGGGTCAAGTTTCACAATAAAAATCTGTGGCTCATAACTATTTCAGCACCCAAAATGAAAAGCAATGTGACCAATTTGCATAATCACATAACAAATCTCATGAAAGACAAAATAAAAAATTATGAACAAGTACTATAATCCCAAGAATTTCACTAAATGAAGTGTTTCGTATTGAAACATTCTAATTATTAAAAGAAATAATAAAACTTCTGTAGCATTGTATTAAGACATGGTAATTAAGGTTTTGATATACTTACCAAAGACTCTTCGGATATGGTTAGATTTTGATGAAGCGTTAATGGCTCGAATGTATCATGAACACTTGGTTAAGGAAAGAGGTCACGATATCTTGTAAATCTCCCTCGACCAAAAATTGATTATTGATCTCTTCATACGATCACATATGAGGAAGATGATCGTGAATAGAAACTAGTGATTGATATATCAGAAATCCACGTGGACTAAGTGGATGTAATCAAGAACCAAGACACGAGAATGGATAAAAGTTGAAGGAGAGAACAATTATGTGTATTGATGAAAACTAATATTGAAGTGGAAATATAGATATGAAAATTAAGAAATTTTTATATTGGATAGATCTATTATGGGTAAATTTCACAATCCTTGAGAAACGGAGAAAAGATGGCTCTTATTCAAAGAAAGTGAGAAAAATACGCTTTATGATTAGCTTCGAATGGTTAACTAAATACGTTCAAAATGACATTTTCTTTTTATCCATTTTCTCCTCTCATTGTCAACGAGAGAAGATAAAAGACTTCTCGATAGATTTCCCCCCCTTCGGTGAAATATCAAAATTAATCCGATCAATATTAGAGAAAAAACGATGAATAAATCTGGTAAGATTCCTATAAATAAAGGGAGTTCGAATATATAAGGCTTGTGCTCTTATTTATTTGGACTTTTGTATGAGAAAGTTCGCTAAACTTCAAAAGTAAAAAAAATTAAAAAAAATGCCAAGTTATTTTTTATTTCTATACATGTTTAAATAATTTACTTAAAGGATCTTTTCACATATCAATATATTTGACATGTCAATAGAATGATCCACATTTAATGTAACCAAATCTTCTAAAAATCTCAAAACCCCAATCCCTCCACTCCACCTTGCCTACCTTATCTAATAGAATACATAAATAGGGAAGCATTCTATCACCCTTATAAACTCAAAATTATTAATTTTTACAACGTGACGGGATGTAGATTAAAAAGAAATTATTTACCATCCCATTTAATTAACTTTTATTTTTATTTTTAATATGATTTCAATTTTAAGAAAAACATTTTGAGTTTATTGGTGACACTGACCTGTTCATTCTCATCCACAATTTTGTTCCTACCGCTTCTTTTTTTCTTCTTCTTTTTCTTCCTAGACGTCAACTTGTTTGTCAGTCGATATAAAAAGATAGATGATGTTTGTAGCGTCCCATCGCCCCTCCTCCGCCGGAACTCCAATGGTCCCTATTCCTTCAAACACTCTCTCAAAATCTAGAAAGATTAGCCTCCATTTATTAGACCTAATTAATGGGCTAGCGAAACTCACTCCACTTGCAATTAGAGGCTCCGTTCTGAAACCTAAGCAAGCTACCTTAAGCGGATCCCACGAAAATAAAAATCAGCTGCAACATAGTCAGCCTAATAGTCAGCAAGGCATGCACTCTCAAGTACACATGGATGACAAGCTGGAGAATGACAAGTTGGATGGAAAAAGAAATCTAGAAGGATATAGCATCTTTTCTGTTATATGGTTTTCTTTTATTTATTTATTTATTTATTTTTTGTAACAGAGTTAGTTTGTATAGATTCCTATTACGCGTTTTCTATAATGTGAATTTATGTCGCAAGTGTACGGTATCAAATTTTATAATATAGTATGAAAGTAAAGTTAGGATGTCGAATTCACAGGGATTGTAATTTAATTTCCACCAGGTACTATAATTATGCAACTTCTATTTTATCTAAACAATTAGTGAATGGTTGATTGATTGTTTTAAACTAATCAAAGGTAAAATGTTACGACAAAATTGGAGAATATACATTATCAAAATGAGAAAGCCTAGGAAATGATTTCATCAACTTTCAATTATAATTCAAGGACATCAAATTATTCCAATTAATTTTCTTATATTTAAAAGTAAGAATCCAATTGTATTTCTCTCCCCTCTCTCGAGTGTTGGCTAGAAATTTATTCTAGAATTCAATCCTAATATCTCTATTCCGAATTAAAACCAAGAATTTATCAAAGTCCAATTCTTTTGTGGAGTAAGCTTCATAGATTTTACATTTTCTTTCGAAACCCATAAAATCTACATTGTATCAATTTTATGATTACTCCTAAATTCCCCTTTTTCAAGTGTCAAAATTGACTAGCATCTATTCATTCAATTATTGATCAGGTAATTGAAAGCATTATAATAATAACACAATTAAATATACGTGAAAAATCTAAAAGAATAATTATAAATTCATCAAACCATAATCTCAAGTGGTTACTCAAACCCTAGCTAAATTATTTAGTTCATGAAGAAATTCATAAAATGTAAACAATCTACAATGGAAAACATAAAGGAGAAGGTAAGAAAAACTCTTTTTGGAGTGTTGCTTGAAGTCCCCTTTAATATCTTTCCACGCTTTCTTCAATTGATTTCTTCCATTCTTTGTGTTTATTGTCCTTTGTCTTTAGCCGTTTTTCCCTTTTTCTTCCACAAGAGCCCCCCTAAAATTAGGTTTTCTCGCTTGTATTTATAGTATTTTAGAGTTTAGGACAATTTAGAGTTGAATTGGGCCAATGAAAGATTCCAAAAATATAAAAACACCTTTCCCGCAGGCGCCGCGTATTCTGCTGATTTTCAGTATTAGTGGCGTTGCGGCGCCCAAACACAGCACTGCGGTGCCACCATCGGTAGAAAAATTGTACTGTGCTTCCTTCAATATTTTTATCATAACTTTTTCTCTCGATATTCGATTGAGGTGATTCAAGATGATTTGGAAAGATAACTCAAATAGCTACAATTGTACTTCAGATATAATTTTCCAATTCAAACTTTTGCTATGTCAAAAATGAGTCTCAATATGAGACTATAAATTTGGAGCATAACTTTTTCGGTTGAAAATTGATGTGATCATACTTTGACTATATTTGATCCATTTGGCTTCTTTCTTCATCCAATTAACTCCAAGCACTCTCGAATCTTCATTTTGATGTCCGACACAACTTTTGAGTATTTTCACTTTAGTCCCTGAACTTTGAATCTCTTACAATTTAGCCATTTTCTCCAATTCTTCCAACTTTTGTTTATTTCCTTCAATTTAATCAGCCTATGTCATAATATCAAAACACACATTAAAACATTCTAAAACACTCTCAAGGGTAACAAAATAATGAATTAAGTAGCATAAATATCATGAGTATAGACCACTCATCAATTCCCTCGCTAGGCTGCCGTATAGTTTCCATTTAGGCTGATTTTCTTTTCCTTTTTTCTATATAATGTAATCAATTTGTAAAAGGAGACACATACAGAAGAATCAATATGATGAGAGAATTCTTCCAAAATTCTTTCACTCTACTTGCTTGTTCATTTTCCTTTTCTTATATGGTATCAGAGTCAATAGGACAAATGATTCTGCTAATCCAAAATCAATTGAATCTTCAAACACGGATACAAATCAAGACCCAAATCCAACCCCAATTGTCCCTTCATAGCCAAACAGTCCATACTGCCAAACAATCCATACTATATTGGAACTAATGATAGCTCTGAATCCATACTTGTTACTTATGTATTGGATTCCAATAACTATCATTTTTGGGCACATTCGATGTAAAGAGCACTCGGGATTGATAACAAGCTCGATTTTGTTGATGAAAGCATTTCAGAGCCAAGTGATGCAGACAGTCCACTTATGGAGCATTGGTTGAGATGTAATGATATAGTCATTACTTGGTTGCAAAACACTATGGCAATTGACATAAAATGCAGCGCCGTGTATACTGAAACAGCACATCAGCTATGGAAGGAACTTGAGTAGAGGTTGGCACATCAGAATGCACCAAGGATTTTTGAGCTCAAACAAAGTATTACAAGCCTGATGCATAACCAAGATAGTGTAAATGTGTATTTCTCAAAGCTGAAAACCCTTTTAGATGAATTGCTGAATTATGAATCAGTACTTAACTGTTCTTGTGGAGGTTTGAAAGATGTGGTAAACAACCAACAAAAAGATTAGGTTATGAAATTCCTAATGGGTCTCAATGACACATACAAGGGACTAAAAGCTCAAATTCTTCTCATTAAGCCTTTTCCCAAGCTTGAGTCAAGTATACTCCATCATTCAGCAAGAAGATAAAAGAAGGCAAATCTCCACTAATAGTTCACCTGATGAAACTATGGCACTCCTTGCTAAGGGTAACTTTGATGTGAGAAAACAAAACCAATCATCTCAGAAGAAGGATAGGTACTATTGTCCCTATTGTAAGATAGCTGAGCATTCCCTTGAATGATGCTTCAAGGCTAATCTGAACAAACCCACATATTCTTAATGCCAAATGCCTGGTCTTACAATTGGAAAATGTTTCAAGCTACATGGGTATCCATCAAGCCACAAATCAAAAGAGAGAAACAAGCCATCAACATCCGTTTGCTAACTAGTCTACTGCACTTATGCCTTATCTCCACGAGCAGGTAAGTAACAAAGCTCAAATCTCTTTAACTCAGGAGCAATATGCTAAGCTCATGGCACTGCTAAAACCATAAATCCATCAAACCTTTATTCATTCCACAAATCATGTTCAAGATGTCATTCTAACTCATTCTGGTGATGGTGAATGCATAATGTTTTAGGTATATCTCTATGTCTCTCTGCCCTTAGCACTAAACTTCCTAATCATTCAGTTGTACCTTCGATATCTGCTAAGCCTTTCTTTACCACAATCAAAGTTAAAGTTTCATATTCAGTAGCTCTCCCAAATGGTAGGGTTGTTCCTATCACTCACATTGGGACAGTGAAATTTTCAGAATCCTTCATTTTAGATATTGTTCTTTGTGTTTCGTCATTTTCTTTTAATCTCATATTAGCTAGGAAAATAACACAGACTATGAATTGTTACCTCATTTTTTTCCTAGATTGTTGCTTTATATAGAACATTGTAACTTGGAAAACGACTAGAATGGGTGAAGTAAAGCAAGGACTCTATCATTTGATGCAAAAGAGAGTGTCTCATCTTAGCTTGACCAAGAAATTAGTCTATCTGACTCAAAAGGCACCCATATCTGCTTCTTCTGCCTTCAATAATGGTAAAGATTTTGACCATTGGCAGTATAGGTTAAGATACTACCTATTTCAAATTTAGTTTACCAGAAAACACTACAAGATCCACCAAACAACCTTGCCTTATTTGTCATTTAGCCAAACTACAGAAATTGCCATTTCCTATCAGCAACATAAATCAGAAAAATGTTTCGATCTTGTACATTGTGATCTTTGGGGACCATGAAATGAGATTAGTTATGATGGTTTTCGTTATTTCTTAGCTATTGTGGACGATTTTAGTAGATGTACTTCGGTATATATTTTGAAAATCAAATCTGATGCAGCACTATTTTGCGAAGTTTCTGTTTTATGATTGAAACACGATTTGAATGTAAAGTTAAGACTATTAGATCAAACAATGGAGGTGAATTTGAGATAAAACAATTTTACTCACAAAAGGGAATCATCCACCATAAAATTTGTGTGGAGGCTCCTCAACAAAATAGTATAGTTGAAAGAAATTATCAACACATTTTAGATGTGGCAAGAGCTATAAAATTTCAAAGTACCATCCCATTAAAATATTGGAGTGATTGTGTTCTCACGGTTGTTTATCTTATAAATAGAACTCATGCACCCCTTTTAGATTACAAAACACTTTTTGAAATTCTTTTTCAAACCAAACCAAATTACACTCATCTCAAAGTTTTTGGATGTCTAGCCTTCGCTATTACCCTTGTAAATGGAAGACATAAGTTTGATCCTAAAGCTAGGAAATGCGTATTTCTAGGATACCTATTTGGAATCAAAGGCTACAAATTAATGGATTTGGAAACAAAGAAGGTTTTTTTCTCTAAAAATGTTATCTTCCATGAGAATGTGTTTCCTTACAGGCAAAATGCAATTATCAGTGCTGATTTTATTCCAAATCCAACTTCAAATAAATAGAATACTATCATCAGTGCTGATTGTATTCTGAATCCAACTTCAAGTGCAAATTTCATTTCAGAAATTCCTACTGTCTCATATCACATAATAAATAGCCCAAGTCCTTATCTTTCAACACTTCAGACCAAAATGCAGCATCAGAATATTCAATACCCTTATCCCAACCATTTGAACCTTCATCATTAGAACAAAACCACGAGTCATCTGAACTTGCAAATGCATCTGGAATCGATATTGAGCCATCCCAAAACCAAATTTTACCTCGAAGGTCAAACGAAATCAAGAGGACTCCTACACATCTTAAGGATTTTATCTGCCAACAGGTAGCTTTACTTCCCCATTCACAAGTTTTGGACAAGCAAAGAGTCAACCTTCTTTCAGATAATCCCTATCCTCTTGAGACCTATTTGTTATATCATAAACTCTCCACTTCCCATAAGTTTTTTTTTTTTTTTTTTTGGTTTCTATCAGTATACACAGAACCTAAAAATTTTCAAAAAGCTCTAGAATCTCCCGAATGGTGGGAAGCCGTAGGATATAAGTGGGTCTATAAAATTAAACTCAATGCTAATGGGACTATAGAAAGATATAAAGCCAGGTTAGTAGCTAAGGGATACACACAACAGGAAGGACTCGATTATCATGAAACATTCTTGCCTGTGGCAAAATTAGTTATTGTAAGGACATTGTTGGCTGTGGCTGCTGTCAAGGGATGGCACCTATACCAATTTGTTGAAAACAACGCATTTCTACACATGCAATTGCCTCCGGGTTATCCTAATGCTGATGAGACAAAAGTTTGCAAACTAAAGAAAAGCTTGTATGACCTCAAACAAGTTTCTAGACAGTGGTATTCTAAGCTGTCTAACTTCATTATTGAGTAGGTTTTCACAATCTAAGGCTGATTATAGCTTATTTACAAGAACTACAAAACATTCCTTTACTGCCATCCTAGTGTACGTCGATGACATTATAGTTGCATTGACTCTGTTGATGTTCTCAAGGCCTCCCTACGTGAGAAATTAAAAATTAAAGATCTAGGACAGCTGAAATACTTCCTTGGGATTGAAGTGGCCATGTCAGATTGTGGCATCTACATATGCCAAAGAAAATATGCCTTAGAAATTTTGACAAGTAAAATTGGGCCAACACCAACTCGAATTACTCTTGATCAGAACCTTAAACTTTCTAAAAAGCAAGGAGAAATTCCTCCTAATCCATCACTCTAGAGAAGGGTAGTTGGAAGATTACTATACTTAACTATAACAATACCTGACCTATCATTTTCGTACAACTATTCTAGATTACACACCTTAATGCAACCTACAAAGTTTAAACTTATATCACCTAGGACAAGGTTTGTTTTATTCTGCTCAATCGAACTTGTAGCTTACAGGTTACCGTGATTTAGATTGGGGAGCATGCCAGGACACAAGAAGGTCGATCAGTGGTTATTGTGTGTTTATTGGGTCTTCTTTGGTATCTTGGAAGTCAAAGAAACAAGGAGTTGTGCCCAGATCATGTGCAGAGGCAGAATACCAGGCAATGGCTAATTCGTGCTGTGAATTAACTTGGATGAGATATTACTTCACAACCTGCATATTACACATTCTCAGGCGGCCACTATGTTTTGTTATAACAAGGATGCACTTCACATCGCATCAAACTATGTTTTTCATGAAAGGACCAAGCTCATTGAGCTTGATTTCATCTCATCCGTGACAAGATTCTAGATGGAAGTATAACCACTGATTATATTAGTAATGGATCACAAGGCAGACCTCCTAACTAAGGCTTTAAGTTCTCTTTTTTACTACTCTTATTTGCTCAAGATGGGAGTAGAAGATATCTACTCTCCACCTTGCGAAGGGCTATTAGAAAATAAAAATCAACTGCAGCTTAGTCTGTTAGTCAACAAGACATGCACTCTCAAGTACACATGGATGAAAAGCTGGACCACAAATTGAAGAAGAAATCTAGAAGGATATAGCATCTTTTCTGTTATATGGTTTTCATTTTATTTTATTTTTTTGTAATAGAGTTAGTTTGTATAGATTCCATTGCTAGGCTGCTGTATAGTTTTCGTTTAGGCTGATATTCTTTTCATTCTTTCTATATAATGTAATCAATCTGTAAAAAGAGATGCACATAGAAGAATCAATATGATGACAGAATTCTTCCAAAATTCTTGCACTCTACCTGCTTGATAATTTTCCTTTTCCTTTTCTTATACTATTAATCTAGATTTTAAACACAATTAAAAGAAAAAAATAAAAATCAACACCTTTGGGTCTTGATTTTTTACATCAACTTTTCATTTTCAAAACGTCGACTTCTTCTCATCTTCTCTCCATTTTAATCCAAGTTTGGGCTTTATCCTACAAACATGAAAACAATCTAATAGCAATATAACTATACTCCTACATCTCGAAATAAAGATTAATTCCTTAGATGCGCGAACAAAAATTCCATATCGACTATTCGTGGAGATGGTCTTGAATTTATAAGAAGAATTGACTACTCTATCTAATATAAGGACTGTCCTTTATAGATGGATCCCAAATTACCTAAGACTTCGAGTATTTATAACAACAATATATTAGTTGAAACATATTGTCATTTCTTTATTGATGTTTGTAGTCGAAATTTTTAAACAAAAGTTATGTTTCTCAATCCTCTACTAATGATCGAGCGCATTTTATTTATGTATTTTATTGTCTCATTCATCAACTCCTATACTATCGTAACTAGTGATGAGGTTGTTTTTATATTCTTCGTAGTAATTTATCGACATCAAATTTACTCTCAATAATACTATCTTGATCTTTGAGATAATGATACTTCATTTTCAAAATTGACCTTTCATTTTCAAAATCAAAATGTCAATAAAGTTAATGATATCCTATTCCTACCCATTGATAATCAACTTCAACTGAGTAGAGATGGAAAAATGTCATGTGCATTGTCAGTGTGCACAAGAACCCAAAATTATCCTAGAATTGTAGATAGAATTTGAAATCTTTATCAAATATACGACACCCTATAAATAGACAATCTTTATTATGGGACAAACGTAGGTAGTAATTTAGAAGGACAATAGAAAACTCAAAAATTAATGTAAGGGAATTTTACTTTCCTTTAGTTAGACAAAATATTTGAGTGAAATTAGTGCATGCGCTTACGAAGTTTCAAACATTGCTCGTCGATATGTACTCTTATTTTCGACCTTTGTCTTAAACCAGACTTCTAGCTTTTGTTGTAACATTTAGCCCCTATTTGGTTTGGATAAATGCAGTTGGTAAAATGTAAGGTTGAAAAGTTGGTAAAATTTGTGAATCTCATTAAATGTATGGTTAAAAATGAGTTTGGAGAAAAAATTATTTTTGAAAAATGGAAGTCGAATTAAAGCTTAATATGAATCCAACCTTTAGTAACCATCATTTTTAACATATTTAGGTCCCGTTTGAAAGGACTTCTACTTCCCTTTTTTTTTATAGAAGAGTTTCATGAAAAAGATACTTCAGCTCAGATTCTTCTAAAAGTTCGTCCAGCTAGACAAAATATTTTCAAAAAATTATTCAAACATATTCAAAAGTAGTTTCTTAATCTCAATAGTAGATTCTAACTTTTCAAAAGTCCTGTTACCCATGCTCTTAGTGCGTTCAACGATTAAAAAAAAGTTGTACCTAATCTCAGGGTAAATTATAGCTGATTTATGCTGTAGAATCATACAAAACCTGTCACAAACATTAATATGAAACAATTATAACTGTGGACAAATGACATCTCACTATCAAAGCTTTTTGTCAATTAAAAAGTGGCTCCAAACCCAAACCTCTATATTCAAACAATTCAAATCACTCCTGCCTTATGTTTCTATATACATATAAAATGTACCAACTCATTAGAATTTGTCATCTTATGGCCAACAGAACTTAACGTTATTTAACGAAGGGTGTTTGTTGTGTTCTTTAGCCGACGAATATTTTGTGTAACTTCATTGGATTTGGTTAATAACATTACAATATAGATGTACCTAACTCATAGTATGAAAACCATATTTGCTTATTTTGTAATTTCTTAACTTAATTTTATAGTTTGGATTATTTGTCCTTGGGCACGAAGCCAAGATCCTAAAAGTACTGAGACATTTCACCATTCTGTCCTAAATCCTAATCCTAATAAAAATTTCCCTCGTATTAAAAGTCGAATAATTTACAACAATTCCATCGGTGATTAGGGACAAAAAATCGAAGAAAATAGTTGTTTTCGACTTCAATTAGGCTGGTCGAGTTGCTTTTTTGCCCCGCGCCTTTTTCATCCTTTGACAATTTCATTTTTGGATAATTTTTCATTCTAATAGTGAAACAATTGTGGGTTTTCTTCATCTTACCTTTTTTTCCATGGCTCGGGGGATATTCACGTGCAGAAGTTACTCATCTGTCTTGTCCATTTAGGATTGGGCTTCAATGTAGAGATTCAAACCCATGAGAAACTTAAGTTGAGTATTGATAGATCGTTACACAGTATCGATTAAGGTTTTTTCTTTTTCAAATATTACGGTGCCAAATGAACCAGAAGGCAAACAAAATATAGCCAAATTGCTCGTAAATCGTAAATAAATTAGAAAGCCAAATTACACATAAGACACAAACAAAGCTTCCCAAATTTCAGAGAAAACTTCAATAATGACCCTATGATGATGATATGAATTCAAAGATAGAAAACACTGCAACAAATTCTCAAGTTCTTTTGCTGTAAAAATCTGCTTCTCCACAATCATTTCCACCATAGATGTTCTAAAATCAGTATATGGATCACTCGAACGCTTCACCACTGCTAAGCTATCTTTAACCCCTTCTCGTAACGGCATTAAACCCTCCTTAGAAATCCTATTTTGAGCTCTTCTCGACCGAGCCCCGGCCTTTAATCCGTTGCTGATGCCGCATTTTTCAGTAGTGAATTCTTCTTTGTTGCGATATTCTGAAAAATCGAACTTTTTAGTCTTCGAATTCACCATCTTGTTTGAGCTCTTTCTAGTCGTCTTCTCTGAATAAAACTTTTGGAACTCGTAGGGTGTATTGAAAGGTGAAATGGGAGACACTGGAGGGCACTTTCGACCCTTGATTTCAGTAGAAACAAGAAGACATTTTCGCTCCTCGGATAATCTTTCGGGCCATTTTGGTCTGCACATGAATGGAAATGGACGAGGAGGTGGCGAGGTATGCTCGATTAATTGGTAGCGTTGACGACTATGTGTCTTAGGAATAAAAGTGGGATCAACAATGTCGTCAATGGTGTTTTTAGATTTGCACGAGATGAGGGATGATCGAAACATGCGAAAGAATCGTCTTTTGAAGTGATTCTCCATAGGGTTTGACAGTGGAGAAATTTGGTGAGTTCTTGTTTCAATAGTAGAAGAATTTATAAAGGAATGAATTTAAATTCATGCGAGTAGGGGATGAGTGGTCAGGTGGGGAGTACATTTGGACTTTGGATCTTGTGATTTTTTGAAAAGCGATTTAAAATAAATCCATAATTAGAAAGTGAGAAAAAGTTACGATTTCTGGTGAAAAATATATATTTTTTAAATGTACAATTAAAAATAAGTGTGAAAAAAATAATTTTTGGATAAATATTGTCAAATATGAAACAATGGACTTAATTTAAAAATGAGGATGACAAAAACTTCATCCCATTTTTGTTCTCTCTCTTGTCCACTATTGACTTATGTCAATTTCAACAAGACCAAGAAGGCCTACGTTGGGTGATGGTGGGGGTCAGGGTAGGTTATGGGCCTCGTTAAGAGAATTATTTCAAATCTATATGTTTTCACAAGTGATAGTATCAGATTTTTTTTTTTCTCCCAAACATGATCTACAGGATGGTGTGTAATTTGAAATGAATATGTCATACTTACATCATAATTTATAAATTTATTTATCAATAGAAAAGATTTGACAGAATCAAAACATCACCAGCCAACCATTAACATACATTATATAAGCACAATTATTTAAGTACTGAAGAGGTTTTGACATTTTTAATTCAATTTATCTTCACATTATTAATCTGTAAAAGAATATGTAAATTACAATGTATAATAAACATTTTCCTATTAAAATATCCATCTTCTATTTGTTTGAGTTTTTTTTTTCAATCATGAATTTCATTAATTTTTATCAAAATTTACTTAAAATATAATTTTTTACGAAACCAAATAGAGGCCTACTATTAATAAAAAAATGAAGCTCAAACAAGAGTTTAATCTCTTTAAGAAGAATAGTTCAAGCGTTTTCAATTAAGTGTCTCTCACAATGGCGGGCCCCACATGTTATAAAAAAAAAAAGAAAAAAAAATGCACCCCCATGTACATTGAGTTGTCTGGTAGTGAACCACCCCCTCCCCTGTGATGCTACACCTGTACGTGTAGCATCACTCTTATTTTAATATTTAATTAACCTGAAAAATTACTTGAAATCCAATAGAATTAGGAGTGCACGATGGGACATTTGGTCTACTATGCCAAGGTTTTCTTTGTATTGATCTTCAAGAATTGGCTTTGCAAGTCTAGGCTACGAAGGAACATTTTCAAATTTCAAAACAATTTAACCGAGATTATCATTAATATTTTGGTATAATCAAATATTCAAAACATACCGTTTACGCGGTTTAATTTTCATCTCTACTGCATGATTATCATAGCCATTCCTAGCAATACAATACATTACTTGAACGTTAAGGATTTTATATCCCTCGAACTCATCTCAAATATAAAAAGATATTTTACGTCACGTACTATAATAATATCCTTCATGTTTAAAATTGACAACAAACAAAACTTCTTATTAAATACATCAAAAATAATCAACATTGATAAAATATTGTAATCTTGGACATTTCATTTTCTTCGTACTCCACCATCCCGAATCCCTAGAACTCGACCCGACATGACTGGATAGAAATTAAGCAGTGGATCTTCTCGTCCCTCTTTCAAAATTAAGCATCTTCCAAGTACTAGTAGCTTCCAAGAACTAAAAAACACATTAAGAAGTGCAATTTTTGTTCCTTCTTTTCGAAAGTCCCACCAAAAGCTACATGACATTCGTGGATTGACCCAGACTTTAAAGTTCTAGTTATCTCAATGATAGCAGGAAATGTCAGTCTACTTGATTTCATGGACCAAATGTTGGGTTAACCCAAATTTGAGAAATAAAAGAATTCCTATTGTGAAAAGGAAAAAGATTTTTTTATTATTTTTTTTATTATGGAGATAGATCAAGATGTTAATTCATAGAAGAATTACATTGACGAAGAGAAATTTCTGCAATCAGAAGCACTCCAAATGCAATAAGGAAAGAATCTTACCATAAGAGATCAATGGCCTTTTCAATAATTGTGCTTGACACCAAGGTGATATGAATTTGAGTAGAGAATTATGTGCATATAAAATTATCACATTTTAGAGAGATACAATTGCTAGTGAGAAACTAGGGAAAAAATTAATGGTACGAACTTGAGTATTGTACATTGATTGTTCAAAATTTGGATAGGTAGAAGTTGGCCGAGGGACAAAAATAGTACTCTCATTTCCATTTATATAGACTGATTTTATGTTTTACACAGATTAATAAATTTCATTTAATGTTATTGAAAAAATAATTTTTTGCAAAGTATTTTTGTAGTTTACCATTATTAAAAAATAATGACGACAAATTAAATACTATGAACTATTTAAACTTTAATCCGTTCAAGAACTTTGTGTATGTATTTCAGTATTCTAAAAAGCGTAAAGTGTGGCTAGACGTGGAGATGAAATTTCAAGTTTTATGAGTTTAAACGAGTTTAGGCAAGACCTAGAAGTAAAAAAATCTTTTCTTATTTAATATTATTTTAAATTTTTAATCATTCTAAAAATCATTTAATAATTAAAATAATACATACAAAATATTTAAAATTGTAAAATACTATATTTTGTTTAAAAGTTTCTATAATTAGTTAATTATACAATTTCAAGTTTTCGAAATACAGAAATTAGACTATTTTTCATAGTTTAATTTTTCAATTAGACAAGTCACATTCAATATATTTATAGGAATTTTATATATATTTCGGAGTTTTCAACAAAATAATGAGTCTCAAAATCATAATTACATAATGTTAATAATTCTGTAGCTTAAATCTTATTTAACGTTTTATTGGATAAAGTCAGTTTTACTTTTGTACATATGAAGTTTTTTAAAAAACTTGAAATTAAAGTAAAAAAAAAAAAAATTAATGTACTAAAGTCAAATAAAAAAAAACTTTTTGAAAAATAAAAATAAAATATTAATAAAGAGTGCCTAGGTTTCATGGACCGCAGACTTGGCTCCCGAGGTACTACGCCTCAAGACCGCCATCCCTTCAATCTGAGGCCGGCAAGCTCTAACAACTGGCACATACGCACGCTATGAGTAGGATGTTATGGAGAATACCTGCATATGATCATATCATTAGTGCACACTTTGGTAAAATAGGTCTCACCCTAGTTGTTAGTATGATTGCCTTGCCGAATGGGAAGATAAGCATTCTCGAGCAGTCCTGCTCTGATACCAACTTTCACGGACCGCAGGTTTGGCTCCTGAAGTACTACGCCTCAAGGCCGCCCTCCTCTCATTCTAAAGTCGGCAAGCTCGAACAACTGGTACACACAGAAGCTATGAGTAGGATGTTATGGAGAATACATACATATGATCATATCATTAGTGTACAGTTTGGTAAAATAGGTCTCACGCCTAGTTGTTAGCGTGTTTGCCGTGCCGAATGTGGAGATAAGCATTCTCATTGCGTGGCATTTTCCCCCATTCGAATTCGCTTACGTCCTCATAGCCAGAAGTGAGTTTCTCATCAACGCGCATTCGTCTAATTGCAAGAATAACAACGGCACCACCTCCACATAGACGGGTATTCACAAACCTGCAGTAACTCGTACTTACCGCCTCCGACACCAACCTTCACCCCTTGCCCCTTTGGGCATTAGTTCATCGGGTAGACTGCCTTCAAACCGCAGCGCCTCAACGCATGTCGAGTAAAATACATAATCTTCATCATTGTGCCCCTACAATGTGCGCTCCTTAAAACTCCTTGAAAGACACAAAGGTAATTGCGCAACGCTGCCATTTTTCATCTGTCTTCCCCACAACTTCCTTCATCGTATTCTCCCAGCTTGCTGACACGATCTGTGGCCTAAAATCTTTTCTCCGCAAGAACACATGACACGTCCCATAACAACACCGCATGCTCGAGCGGACTCATTCTAATACCACCTTTCACGGATAACAGGTTTGGCTCCCAAGGTATTACGTCTCAAGGCCGCCCTCCCCTCATACTGAGGCCGGCAAGCTCGAA
>CAIGRB010088556.1:7338-17565 GCA_903798255.1 Fraxinus quadrangulata | reverse complement strand
GATTCGCCATTTGGGTAAGCTTTTGAATAATTTCATTTTAGTCCCTGAACTTTCATTCTCTTTCCTTTTGGTCATTTTTTGCACGTTTTCACACACTTTTCATTCAATCCATCAATGTAGTCCTACAAACGTAAATTATATCGAATTAAGCCATATTTCAATATATATCTCAACAATAGTCCATATTTTATGACCTAAATAAGTGCGCAAAGCACCCTTATCATTAGGTGAGGTGTGGTGTTCTCGTTACGTTATTCTATGGTTGGACTTGTTATGTTTTTATTTGTTTTCTCGTTGTTTTAATTTTTACTTTCGTCCTTGAGATTAATTTGGTTTTACATCATTTCAAAGTGACTGCCTCGTTTTTAAATGCATTATGGTACATACTCATTTGAAAAGTCATTGCACGCACGTCTTGTTCCCTACACAGCATAAAGTATTAATGGGTGTTCAAACATTACATGGGACCATTTCAGCCAACACATTCAATCCTACTTCAATGCTAGTATGACTATAAAAGGCATGGCACAGGTAAACACAATCACAACTAAAAATTACTCTACCGTAGATAATTTGCAATTCCTATAATTAAATATCTGTACAACATAGATTGACGTTGTCCTCAAAGTTCTATCAGTGGAAATTGAGGAGCTCAACTGCGAGATTCAACCAGGGTCCGACTCCGACGAAGATATCAAATATATCCAATTCCTCAACGAACTTGTTCAAGATATAATGGTTGCTCCAATACTGTCAAATAGCGAAATCTGATGCGAGAAGATATTACTGCGAACAACAGCATCAAATTTGTTAGTTTTCGTCCTCACGAAATGGACATATGTTCATGATGGAAGCAATAGAAACCCCCGCCGGGAAATTGTGCTACCAGGAGTTTCGAATGTACCTACCAATATTGCGAAAATTAACACACACAATTTGGAGGATGGGCAACAAGTCGACATGTATGAGCAAGTGGCATGTTCTTGTCGATTCTGGCATATGGACGAGGTTACAGGCAGGTGCAAACGCATTTCAATCATTCGTTGCAAATGGTAGGTCGCTATTTTAAAGCGATTTTGCAAGCTATGCTAGCTTTCTCTACAGATTTAATCAACCTAGATCCTAACTATAATGAAGGCGATGGCTACCACATACTAGACACTAGCAAGCATCAATTGTTCGAGAACTGTATCGGTGCAATTGATGGGATACACGTTCGAGCTGTCTTGGCATGCGGTGAACGAGTTCACTTCGTAGGTCGTAAAGGTATACCAACACAAAATGTGTTGGCAGCATGCGACTTTAATTTATATTTCACCTTTGTGCTAACTGGGACAACTAGCAATACGTAAGATGCCCGAATTTTAGCTCGGGGTATCCATAGCCTAGACATTCACTTCTCGCCGCCCGTCGACGACGAGTTCTTCCTTGTTGACTCAAGATTCGTACATCGTCTGGGGTATATGGCACCCTAGAAAGGATCAAATATATTGTATCATTTTCAAGAGTTTCGCGATGAAGCAACAGGTCGTTAGCGTAGATTTGGCAATGCGCATGAAAGGTTTAACTACCGACACTCGCCATGCTGCAATGTTATTGAACGTGCATTAAGAGTCTAGAAAAATAGGTGGAAAATTTTGGACCATGTGTCAAACTACCCATTTCCTAAGTACGTCACAGTTTTTGTGACGACAATGAATATTTACAACTTCCAGCGAGTGAATCGGGTAGTGGACGAGGCATTCGCTCGAATAATGACAGATCCTACTACGACAGAGGTAGAGCTACCGAATTTGATTGATGAAGTAGCGACTGAGATGAATGCTCCAGAGATGCCAAAGAGCTCAGTTAGAATAAAATTTGATATTCTACTTCAATTTGCATTTTCATTATGGACACCATTATGGTGTCCCTGTAGCTGAAGTTAGTATAGATAGGGTATTTTGGTGAAGTAAACATTGATTATTTTCTATTTCAAATTGGTTTCCAGCGGGTGGGGGCACACTTGGAATGGAAATAATGCATTATTTTTGGAGAAAAAGATGCCAGACAATGTCTTTATTTAACAATACAGTCAATACAATATAGAGAACCTTTTTATATAGAGTTTAAATCAATTTAATTTCGAAAACAACTAATAAATTATTAAAAAATCTATTAAATAAAATCGAATTAAGTTTTTCTAAAATACATATCCAAACCGAAAAATATTCCATATAATATATCTATTAGGATCTTCACCGTTCAAAAAATGGATCTACAAAAACACACTATTTTTCAATATCATGTTTCCATTTTCTTAATATGGTTTTAATTATTCTAAGACCATTATAATTATTCCTTTTATTTAAAGAAAATATTTGTTGTACATCACCATTTGCATAATCTTTTATAGATTCATGATGTGTCAAAAAGAAAGTGAGATTTTATTTATTTATTTATTTAATTGATGAGATTTTGACCCAATCAAATCTTACTATATCATATGTTGGTAAACTAATCTATAAGTTTTTATGTGCATAAAACACAATCGATTATTTAATTTGCTTATTTAACCTTTATAAAATAAATAAAAACGCAAGTGCTTTTTTGTCGTCTAGGCCCCATTTTTTCGTCTAGGTCAGCATTAGGCAATTAAAAATAGAGTTGATCATCTTTTTTATGCCTTTTTCGTATACGAATTTTTTTTTTTCCTTTGTGCTTTACGTCTAAACCCGCCTTTTAGAAGTTTTGTAGAGGCCATGCCCCCTCGGCGCTCAAATTAGCCAGCGGTTTGAATATTACAAACTTAAAATGATTATAAGTGGGTTGTCTTAGGAATCACCTGGATTGCTACAATGAGGAGTTTATCAACAGCATAATAAGTATTGGGCTCTCATCATCTCAATGAAAATGGGCTTTAGAGGCCCAAACATATCTCCTGTAGTAGTTGGATGGAAAATTATGTAGGGGTACTTACACAAATACCCTGTTTAGGATGGTTTTGAAAAAAATATGATAAACTTAGATTAAATGTAAATAATTAAAATTGAATGTAAAATATATACTCAAACCTAAAGAACGACACAGCTTGTCTAAAATTAGCCTCCAATCTCGAAAAATCAAAGGAAAATTAAAAGGAAAAATAGGAAATCTTTCACAAATCAAGCATAAACAAGATAAAGGTTGCTTCAATATTCATTCTTCAAAGTTCTCTTCCCCAAATCTAGATATACACAAACAAAATTACAGTTTTTTTATGTTTTGGACTGTTTCTTTAATTAGGTTTGGTTTGAACCATATAACGTAAATAATTGGCATTTATGAAGTTTTTTTTTTCGATGATTTTGCAATTGTGTTGGAAACATGTTTAAAATAACATTGTTGATTTTGAGAGAAAATGAATTGTGTTAAAACGCATAAAAAATTAGTTTTGAATCAATTAAATTGTGCATGCAAGGTGTTTGACAAAAGAAGAATATCTCAAAAAAGTCACAATATTTCATTAGAATAATTAACTAAATACATACGTCTGTGATTTTGGAGATTTTAACATACGAATTCAAACATTGTTTTATATTAATACATACGTGAAAAAGAAAATTTTGAATCAATTAGATTGATGTAAAGTGTTTGCTTAAAAGGAAAATGTGAAAAAGTCATTTTGTTTTAAAAAGTCACAGTATCTTATTGTAGCACTTAACTACATGCATGGGTGTGCGGTTTTGAAAATTTGAACATACGAATTCAAACATTTTTCTAATGTTATTACTCATGAGAAAAAACTCTGAATTAATTAGATTGATGGATGCAATGTTTCTGTCAAAAGGAGAAAGAAAAAGTGACATTCTGTGACATTTTTTCTAAACAAAGTTAAGTATTTCATTGGATCAATTAACTAGATGCATGTGTGCATTTTTTAAAATTTAAATATACAAATTCAAACCTTATTTTATATTAATACATATGCAAGATGTTTGCTTAAAAGAAAATTTTGAATCAATTAGAATAATGCATGCAAGATGTTTGCTCAAAAGGAAAATGTCAAAAAGTAACATTCTGTCACTTTTCAAAAATTAAAAAAAAAAAAAATACAGTTTGTTTTTTAACATAAAAATTCAAACTTTATTTTATCTTAATGCAGATGAAAAAGAGAACTTTGAATCTATAAGATTGATGCATGGAAGGCGTTTACTTAAAAGGAGAATGAAAAAGTGACATTCTACAACTTTGTTTCTAACAAAAATCAAAGTATCTCATTTAAGCAGTTAACGATATGTATATGTGTGTATTTTTTAATTTAAATATATGAATTCAAAAATTATTTTATATTAATACATATGAAAAATAAAACTTTGAATTAATTAAATTGACGTATGTAAGGTGTTGGAGAAAAAGTGACATTCTTTAACTTTTCTCTGAAAAAGTCACAGTATCTCATTTAAGTAATTAACTGATGCATACGTGCGCGTTTTTTAAAATTTAAATATACGAATTCAAATATTTTTTTAATTTTGTATTCAGTTCTTTGAATCAATTCAATTGATGCATCCAAGGTATTTGTGAAAATAAAAAATTGACTTTTTTTTGAAAAAATCACGATATCTCATTGGAGCAATTAACTAGATATATATATCTGCGTTTTTGAAAATTTAAATATATGAATTAAAAAATTGTTTTAATCTTGCATTCAATTCATATTTTTTTGAATCAATTCAATTGATGCATCTAAAGTTTTTGCAAAAGTAGAATATGAAAAAGTATCTTTTGTCACCTCTCTATGAAAAAGTGACGGAATTATTATTTTTATTTTAATTTCTGTTTTGACGTTACCTCTTTTGACTTTTTTACAAGCTATTTTATTCACTCGTCAAGTGAGATTTTTGATATCATTTCGAAGTATTCAAGATAAATTTTGAAATACATATTTCGAATTTAAAAATCGATAAACAAGGAGTTCATAATAACAAGTTTGGACATGGTGCTAATAATTATTGTTTATTTTACGTTCAATAATTCATGTGAGATAATTTTTGACATTTAAACTTCGTCTATAACATATGTATCTGGCCACATTGCTAGTTTTCAAACAGATTTTAAACCGCTTAAAATAGATAATCATAGCGTAAAATAGCGTATAAAAAGAAAAAAAAAATTTAGTAATAAAATTTTGAAAAATGGAAAATATCATATCAGGGAATGTCGTCGTCTTTGGAATGATTTTGTTGATTTTCAAATGTTTTATATTTTTGGTGGACGTAATTATTATGGTTTTTAAAACTTTAATTTGGTTTAAGTGTATTAATCAATTCCTTATTTTTATTTTTTTTAAAATTATTGTGTCTAATTTTCTCAATTATGTATATTCCTAATCCAAACATTAACCCGAGTTAGTTGTTGGGTCATCGGGTTATTGATCGAACTGGTAAGTTACCAGTTGGACCAATGGCAATGATTATGCATTATTTTTTTTAAAACAACGGTAAATGAACTCCCTAAGCCCCTGTTTGTCATTCATTTTTATCAAAACTCTTTTCTGCGAAAACGTATTTACAAAATAAAATATTTTGCACGTAAATCTAATTTTTTTTTACTTTTTAATCACACATTTTTTAACAAAACACCATTCCAAAACTCAGCTCTATTTGGTAACCATTCTTTTTAAACTTTATTTATTTTTTTATTCAACTATACATTTTCATAATAAAATATTTTTCATGTAAATTCAAAATTTTTTTTATATTTTAATCACACATTTTTTAAAAAATTTTAAAAATTCATTCTTTTTTGAAATAATGGCTATCAAATTGGGCCTCATTTTTCCTTAAAAAAAAGACTTTTTTAATTGCTACCAAAAGGAGGGCAAATCAATTATATGTCTCCCCAATGATTATCTTCCTTCCAGTCAGCCTTCAGATTTCTAAAGGAATTCCGCAAGTCATTGTCACAATACAGTGATGAAAATTTCGAGTCAGATTCATATTTCGTACTCAGATTCAAACTCAATATGCTATTGCTGCGCGTGTTAGCTATCTTCAACAGAGCCACAGAAATCGATTAAAGCAAAAACCGAGACAAAAAGTGAATGATTGAGCAGACAAGATGAGCGAAGAATTAGAACGTGTTCTGATTTCAGAACAACTAAAGGGTAACCTTTTCCGATGATTGTCTCCTTTATTTTTTGGAATGAACTAATGAGTCGCAACGAAAAGGGAAAAATTGGTTACACTTACAACGTTAGTTGAACATTTAGCCCATATGTGATAATCATTATTTGGGTAAAATAGAATTTTGAATAGTGATTTTTTGAAAAATGTGTAATTAAAAAATAGGAAAAAATTTCGTATTTACGTACAGAATATTTTATTGTCTAAATGTATGGTTGAAAATGAGTATGTTGAAAGAAAAGTTTTAAAATAATGGTTATCAACCTGGGACTTAACAATATTTAAACAAAGTAAATGGGTATTTATGAATTAAAAAGTTTAGGTAAATTTCAAAATTCAAAATCAAAAGAAGTACCAAATCCTAATTTTCACCCTGATTTAACATACACCTGGAGGTGCCCAATGTTGAACTCCATAGTCTATGTTAAATGATGAAGTTGATGGCCATTTTTTAGCAGCTTTGGGGGAAATTTCCAAAAGAGTGCCTAAAAAGTGAAATAGCTATCATTCCAACAACCAAATTATGGAAATACCCATTACAGAGTGGGGATGGTTCCATTTTTTCAACCTTAATTTCTTAATGGGATATTACATTCGCAGTTCCAAATCTTTTAATTTGTTGTAGTTCTTATACTGACTTTTCATTTGTTGCAGCGTTGGTTTGAAATTTTCAACTTCAATTACTTATTTGAAGCGTTTCCGAATTGAGCATATTCAAATCCGATTTAGGTGCTGCGGTGGCAAGCGGTGACAACGTGTACGGTGTTTGGTTTGATTGTTGTTTGGTTGTGGTGGTGTGAGGTGAAGTGAGGAAAGAAGATGAAGTTTTCTTTTATTTCTGTTCTCTGTTTCTCATTTTATTTATTTTTTATTTCATTATTTTAATTATTTTATGTAAAAAATGTGAAGTTACAATTTTGTACTTTTAAACTTGGTCAAAATGTGATCAGACTTTTTTTTTTTTTTTAATCAACTAACGGACATCTGGGCGAAAACCGTCTAGAGGTCATTTGGTCGTGCAGAGATGAAAAATGTGGAATCAGCGTTGCAATAAATGACATACATTACACGGAGGCAATGAGTATGTACCAACAAAATAATGAAAGAAAAAACGTGTGATCATGCTAAAAGATACATTATATCAATGTTCAGATATTGTTAATGGATGTATGACATATTGGAAGAACAATCTCTCTTTTTACATGTGCTCTGTGCAAATTTTGTCGATGTTGACGTCTGTTACTTTCCTCACTTTGTACGAACTTGTCAAGACAAAATTTACTGGTTTGATGTGCCACGAGTCATTTGTGTCCGGAGGGTTGTATTCGTCATCTTCAGCCACTGTAAAGACAACTTTAGGATCAACTAAAATGAAATTGAAAAAAATAAAATGCACCAAATTTGAACGTGATTCAGTATCTTGTACTCCAAAATCGATATAGATAACAAGATAATTGTCAAGAAAAAGACAACATGTTCTGATCATTGGAAAAAATGACATTCGAAAAAAGCACCAATTATGTAACTGATTTGGTAGCTCCATTTGATAGGATTTCTACTTTTATTTCCGTCTCTCACAAAAGAGCTTATTGAGGAAGCCATATTTGACTAACTTCCTCTAAAACAATCTTCTTGTCAAACAAAATATATTTTAAAAAATTATCTAAACAAATTTAAAAGTAACTTTTTAAATTTCAAAAACAACTTTTATTTTTTCAAAAGTCTTACCATACGAACCCTCAATATTAAATAAAATAAATTTAGACTTTGGAAAAGCCTTCCCAAATACACTTTAAATCTCGCCTATGTTTGAACTCCATTTTTCTCAAAAGTATAATGTTATCAGCACCAATCTAAATGGCTACACTATATATTATTTAATTAAATGAATCACGTGAAATTGTATTTAAGTAAATCTATCATTTAATATCATGTAATTGTTATCTAGATTGGTACTTGACATCAATATTGTTGAATAATATTACTTTTTTTCACAAAACTCATTTTCAACCCTCACATTGTTCCATTAAATAATTTTATACGTAAAAAAATTTTCTATTTCGTTTATCACATATTCACCAAAATATCACTAGTCCAAAACCTATTTTATCCATAAATGGGAATAAACCAGGGCCTTCATTTCATTGACTGCATGTCTTAGAAATAAATGTTGACATTTCCATGGGAAATGGGTGAATAAACATCATGAAGAATAACGTGCATCTAACATTGCTTAATCAACTATAATCAAGAACGAAATTGAGCCGGGTTTGATGATCATTATTTGGTCAAAACAATATTTTGAATAATAATTTGTAGGAGAACGTGTGGTTAAAATCTATTTAAAAGTTTTCAGTTTACATGTAGAATAACGAATACGTGGTTCAAAATGAGTATATAAAAAATGAATATTTAAATAGTGATTGTTGAAAAAGATGTACAAATCATAAATTTCAATCTAGAAACAGGGTGGAATGGTCCAATATCTATGACTCAGTCCTAGACTTTTATTTTGGGTCAAGTTGTTCCAAACCTAGAGAATCTAAGCCAGTTTGACACCACGAGATTCAATAATGATTGTAATGTCGAAAGATAATGTGAGAATTTGGTAGCATTTGTTCATTATATATTAAATAAGAAAATGCCATAATGGATTCCAATTACAAAAGAATATGATAGTGGCATATTGTCTCACCCTAATGCCTATTAGCTAGAAAAAGTTTTGCATGCTTCCTTAGGACGTGGAGTCTAAGAATGTTAGGACAAGTTTGTTTGTTGTTTGGAATCATTTCAAGTTCAAGATTCTATTAAAGATTTGCCTAGATTTTTTATGTTTAAAAAAGGACGTGTGCACTTTAAAAAGTGAATGTGTCTTTTCAGAATGGAATTACATGCCTAGCTTTACACGTGTTCTCATGGGGATCAAAAGGGAATGATGAAAAGATACTCACTTTTATATATAGAGAAATAATCATTACTATAATTAATTTCTTGATATTTATGGTAGAAAACCATTAATTAATAGAGTCCTGCTAGAAGTATATAATTTTTGTATATAGAGGACTACATAATATTCACATATGATGGATTCCACTCACATGGTGGGACCTATCACACATGAGTGTTATGTAACACTTTATGTACAAAAATTATGTACATCTAGCATTTTTCTAATTAATAAGTAGCTTTACTCTTTTTTTTTTGTTACAATTGATAAATTATTGACATTTTTATTTATAGTATGTTTTGAGTTTGAGATGCATAGGGAATTAATTATTTAATTTCAATCTCATGTCAATTTTTGTCAATCACGTAAAGTATAGAAAAAATAAACTTTCGTTGGTGATTACAACGACATTCCATCAATGACAAAAGTGCCATCGGGAATTGAACGAAATTTTCGTTGCTAACCGTTGATGGAATAGTTATCCCGAATGTTAGTTTATGTTATAATTGTTGACGATGTTACCATCGACAATCCTCAACGGTTTTCTCCCTCAATGATTTTGGTATTCTCGCTCTATCTTAGAGTATCCATTCACTCGAAACTGATATGCTTCCATTTCCGTAAGCGAGCTCGGGCTTTTTCCAGCTGTTCAATGGTCCCCCCACGTAGTTCTTCTGAATTTCGAATAATATCCAAGATCCTTTATTTTCGATTGTCTAATAAATCACTCAATGAAAGTGGATTATCTTTCCATTCATTTCAAAACTTTCATAATCCCTTGATTATATGCTCAATCTATTTTTAAGTTATAATGGAAAATGCTTCTATCAGCAAATATTTGGCAAATATTATATGGAAGAAGTTAAAATGGTAAGTTCAACAATCAGAAGAATGAGAACTCCAAAGGAAAACTAGCTACATTAATTACAACTAATATTGTTCACAGGGCCGGTTCTGTGATTTTCGAGGCCCGAGGCGAACTCCCAAAATTGGGCTCCCCAAATCAACGTAAATGTAAAATCAACAGAATATTATGCAACATATTGCTAACTTAACATTGAACAATAGAAAAATAAACAAATATAAAGAACCAAAGATTTGTATTATAAAGTTACAAAATTGAAAGGAGTTCAA